>JAUTDX010001095.1:0-71783 GCA_030844895.1 Ambrosia x helenae | reverse complement strand
AGAGATGATTAAACAATTTGCTATCAAGAATGTTAGAAGTGCTTAACAAATAAACAATTAGTTAGCACTGTTGTCATTCTAATAATATATTTTTGCTATGTTTATTGTTATAACGTTAATCTTCATCTAAAAATAATTAACTTATATAATATGTTAGGGCTAAGGGCCTTTTTTACTCGTACGAGACACTTAAATTATCATGAACATACCTTCTAAGTTCTAACCATACTGACATATAATGTGACATTTTCATAATTGGTATTTCTTCCTGCTCTCCGGATACGTGCTTTTTATCCGGTACAACACTAGTAAAGGTGTTTAGTAGCGAACAATAATTAGAAAGATTTGTACAATGTCAAAACGTCGGCGGAATGATTGGGGGCACAAAACATTGTGACACTATAGTCGTGTAACGATTGATTGTGTCGTTGCAAGCACTAGAAAATTAGTTATAGTGGATTGCAACTTTAGAAAAAGTAAAATTTATTTGTGTCAAATGCATGACACCTTTAATGCATAACTATATAGATACAATCGATTCAACATAGGGTTTATGAAGATGAATGATAAACCTTCACTTGTGTTTACGGTGAATAATGATATATTTTTATTATTTTTTCATTTATGCTAAACATTTGACATCATTCATGCAACAACATTTCCATATACCCTTTTTTATTAGTGTTTCATTTAGCATATTTAGTGAATACAAACCTGTTTTTCAATATAGATTTATTAGAAACTGAAATGTATTTTATATTCGGTTTCGAAACGTACTTAAATTTTACCGACCGGTTATTTTTAAATTGCTACGAATATCATAACAAATTTACGTATGAAAAATCTACTTCTAAACTATATTAAGGGAAAGTATGATTTGAGTCCGAAATGTACATTTTCCCTTGCCTTACATCCCCTAGTGCGCCAGGTGCAGGAAAACTGCAACCTCCCCTTCCACGCTTGGTACTTAGATGATGGGACGATCATCCGGGGACGTTGTGCAGGTTGCTAAGGCCCTGGAAATCATCAGTTCAGAAGGACCATCATTGGGGCTCAACCTTAATATCAGGAAAACAGAGATTTTCTGGCCAACCTGCGATGGGTGAAGACTAGGCCAGGCTATTCCCCAGTGATATTGGACGGCCTGAGAGAGGTGTCAAACTGCTAGGAGGGGCAGTTAGCCGCGATGCAGCTTCAATGTGATTTATCTACTAAAAGGGCGTCACGGGCTGTGGACCTTATGGGGCTCCTCCCTCGTCTGCGGGATCCTCAAAGCGAGCTCCTCCTACTCAGATCATGTATGGGGGTCGCAAAGCTGCTTTTCGGCTTACGAACATGCCAGCCCCCTTTGTAGGCAGCGCTGTCTCATGTTTTGATAAAGGCCTCCGGGAGGCAATTGAAGATATTGTAGTTTGTGGGGGGCCATATTTTGGGGACCTTCAGTGGCGGGTCGCAACCTTACCGATGCGGCATGGTGGGTTGGGCCTTCTCTCGGCCCGGGATGTAGCCACTTATGCCTTTGTGGCATCCAGATCTCAATCCTGGGGGTTACAAGACCATATTTTACGTAACAGCGGGGTTGATAACACGGATCCCAGATTATGTTTGCGCGTTGGAACACCTGCATGAATATCTCCTGACTTTGATTTTGGCGGTTTCTCCAATAAAGACACCGCCCCCAAAAAGCCACAGAAAACCTTGGCGAATGCTCTTTATTGTCGAATCGCCCCGAAGTCTGGGGAAGATTTTTGCTTACCCCACGCCAAAAAGTCGTCATGGAATGTTTACAGAGGCCCCACGCCCAAGATTTCCTAACAGTTATCCCTATCGAAGGACTGGGGCAACGAATGTCAGCGGTGGAATATAGAGCAATCCTTAAATATCGTTTGATGATTCCCATTTTTCCGGATGATGAAACATGTCCGGTTTGCCGTAAAGCGTGTTTGGATAAATTTGGGGAGCATGCCCTCCATTGTAGAGAGTTACCGGGGTTTAAGTACAGGCACGATTTCGTTCGGGACGTTTTAATGGATATTCTTAGACGAGCAGGGATCGCGGCAAAGAAAGAGGCCCCGGTTAACTTTCTTACAGACCCGTCAGAAGGGAGGTCCACTTTACGTCCGGCTGACCTGCTAGTGTTTGGCTGGGAAGGTGGGAAGCACGCATGCGTGGACCTTACGGGTGTGTCCCCTTTAGCGGGATTCAGGGAAAGTGGGTTTGTGCCGGGGCAAGCGGTACTTAGAGCAGAGTCGAACAAGGTGGCAAAGCACGCTAAAGCGTGCGAGGATAACCAACATGCTTTTGTCCCTTTGGCCTTTGACACTTTTGGCTCATTGGCACCGGAAGCGATCAGGTTTCTGACGAGAGTCCAGCGGGTGGTCCACAGCAACTTCTCGACTCCCCAGGGGCGAGGATTTGTTTTCTCTAGATTAGGGTTCTCTATCCAAAAGGGGGTGGCGGCGCAGTTTGTTGCCCGCCTACCTGCTATTCTTATGTAATTTGCCCCTTTTTATTGAAATAAAATCTAAATCTTTAGTTGATTAGTTGTATAATAGTGTATTCAAAACTATAAGTTTTATATATCAAAACTAGTTTTGTAAATAAATGGTGACATGATGAAGTTAGTTGTATATAAAAAGTATTATGCTCTTTGTTGACCTTTTAGAAGCAAGAAAAAGAAGGATTATGCTTTGCTAAGGAGTTATCTAGACTGTCAAAAAGAGTGCAAATAGTTCTATGTATCTCTATAAACAGAATATTATCATCTATACTGTCCCATTGCCTAAACTGATTAGATTTCACTATCAGTAAAACATGTTTTCGATTTCACTAAAAAGAAGTATTTTTTTAGTTTATGAATTATGAATTATCATCACCAGAATAAGAAACTAATTACCAGAAAGATAGGAAATTGGTTATTTTTAACAAAAATATATTTTGTAAACTTGTTTGTTTACCCAAACAAAATGGATTACAAAAGGAACTGTATGAAAAGATTATTCTAGAAAACAAATTTAGTTTTATTTTTTTTTTAATGAAAGGTGAAAGAAAAGCAATATTTAACCTAAAAGGATTTGGGTCTGGGCCGAATATGAGCGAGCTGGGCTAGGCAGATCAGTTCAAAGCTGCTGATGGGTCGGATCGAGGCTGGTGACTTAGTAAGAAAGTTAAAATTATTTATCAAGAGAAAATTGCAGTTTTCGTTCCTGTGGTTTGCCTAAACTAACAGGTTCAACCAAGTCATAACACCCTGAGTACATGTGGTTTGGTTTGCTAACACTTTACGTCCCTCCTTCTAACGGACGTCACGTTTTCCGTTAGTTTATGGTCAAATGACTATTATACCCTTAATTTTTTGTGTGAAATGACTCTTATACCCTCCTATCTTCTTCTCCAACCCACCCAACCACCCACCACTACCATCACCACCACCTGCAACACCCATGGCATAATATTATTCAAACACACACCCACATTTCTATTATTAAAACTCTCCAAACCCACTCTCTCTAATCTGATAATAAACACACACACACATAGCATTACATAGGAGAAAGAGAGAGGTGAGATTGGTTGGTCTCCGGTCACAGGCTCACGGCGGAGCTCCGACATACCCACGACGGCGACGCCGTCCTTCAACATACATCTTATACCCACACCCGGTTCCTATGTAGAACCGATTAGAGAATAGAGAGAGAGAGAGATCTAGAGAGAGAGAAAGACGCGAAGGAGAGAGAAAGAGGGACTGAATTCCGAGGTATAAGAGTCATTTCACACAAAAAATTAAGGGTATAATAGTCATTTGACCATAAACTAACGGAAAACGTGACGTCCGTTAGAAGGAGGGACGTAAAGTGTTAGCAAACCAAACCACAGGTACTCAGGGTGTTAAGCCTTGGTTGAACATGTTAGTTTAGGCAAACCACAGGGACGAAAACTGCATTTTTCTCATTTATCAATGTTAATTTGTTAATTTAAACATGTAGTCTCTTAAAAAAAGGTAACCGAAGGAAGGGTGTCAAACGTAATTTAACTAAACTCATTTTATCGGTATTGTAACCGTCTCATCAAACTCTATGATCTTAGATTTTAAGTTTTCGCGTTTAAATTTTTTGCTTGTAGATTTTAAAATTTTTGTTATATTATTGTGTCTTTTTATTTTGTATTGGGCCTTTTGCCCTTTTTTTCGTCATGTGTCTTTTATCCTCTGCTTTGTGTTATATTTTGTGATCTATTGTATCTTTTGTATCCTTCTTATAATTCTCATCTATTTTACCCTTTGTAGGATCATTTAACTCTATCTTGTAAATGTCTTACAAGTTTATCTCAACAATATAATTTAGGTTATATAAAATTATTTAAAAAAAAAAAACCTTATAACACAATAACATTTATAAACCTAATTACCTTTTGAAAAACTAACCTAATTATACAGGTCTAGTAACCTTTTTAGTTTTTGCAAGAACTTTGAACATTGGATTAACTAAATCACTTAGCGGTAAATGAAAACACTTGGGCATTGGATTTGGCGATCAGGGGCAAACATTAATCAGCTAGGAGCAATCAACTCAATACATTGTGTAATCTCAATCATGCCATCAGGGGCACTGGGTGATAGATCAAGAGCATTGGTTTCAATAGAGAAGACCGTAGGGAGATCATGTTTGCTTGGGTTAATTGGGATTTGGGTCATGTGATAAAAAATATGCTACCAAAAATGTCATGATAGCCGCACAATTCATTTAACTACTTATATACATAAATCAACAACACCCAAAGGTCCAGATAAATGTAGATCACATGCTCCTCACATGACCCTGAGGTTCATGGGCAACAGCCAGCTAAATGTCACATGTCTTGGAATGCTGAGTTTGAGGTGAGTCATATGAAACCTTTGGTGTAAAGTTTTTAGCTTATGTTTTTGTTAGATCAGGCATAGCTTGACTTTCTCAGTTTGATCTCTTTCCTTTATGTTTGTGAAATTCTGTAACACATATTTTGTAAGTTTTTTCTATAATATCCGTTTTTCAACAAAACAATCCTAATTTTCTTTTCTCAAATCATACCTCTATGTTTTAAGCCTGTATGTAAGGTTTCAACACTAATGAACCTGTGCTGTCATCAGTTGCACCTTGTTTTTTACCGTCTTCACTTGCATCTTGTTGTTTACCAACTTTTTTGTCATCTTATTTTTTACCATCCTCACTTGCATCGTTTTCTTTACCAACTTCACTCACAGCTTGTTCTTCACTTGCATCTTGTTCTTTACCAACTTCAGTGTCGGATTCCTTTTGCATTATCCTCTTTATAAGCTCAACTTCCTCAGAAAAAGCACGCTTTGATCTCTTTGTGTGTGTCGAAAAGGCTTTGTATACTGCAGATTGAGATATCTTGCTGCCTGGACTGACATACGACCACCTACCAATTCCAAACTTTTGATGTGTCTTCGTGAAGCTGGATTCCGTCGCTACAGAAGAGAAATTAGATGTTAGTAAGTCTATTGATTATTTAATCAATTGAAATAATACACTCTAGTTACGACATATCAACTTACAGTAACCACATGCTTTTGTGGCAGCTGCCTTAGGATGGCCTAAAAAAGAGACTTCTTGCATTTAAATGTAGGTATTGGAAGATCGAGCACGTGATGAACGTTTAGTTACATTGCTAGAAAAGTACCACAAGTCACGCAGGTTTTTCTTTCTTTCTATCAACTATATTTATGTTTTTTATTCATGATGCTTTCACATTAGAACTTTGAACCCATTCCAATAATTTCTCTTTCTTCCGGGGTTTTGTTAAGTTACGATTTCTGGGCTGTGAATCTTTCAGGAATAGACTTATGGTCTTTGTATTATACAAGGAAGCATCCAGAGTTAAGAATATGTTGCAAAGAAGGTGAGTTGCTTTACCTCTTCCTGCTGACCTTATTAGTAGTTAATACCAATAATATTTAATGTGTTGGTTTTACTAGGGGTTGGAAGGTTGTTTCCATTAGTGGTGACAAACAACAAAAGGTGCGGACTAAGGCACTTCAATTATTTAAGGATGACACTTCTCCTATATTGGTAATTGAATTTTTTAATATTTGATTTTAAATAAATAGACCATGATTTTGTAGTATTTATACAGTCGTGATGATTTATTATTTTTTGGTGTTCATGCAGATAGCAACAGATGTCGCTGCTTAGGGGCTGGATATTTAAGATGTTGAAGTTGTAATAAATTATATCTTCCCGTTGACCACAGATGATTATGTCCAAAGATTTGGAAGGACGGGTCGTGCTGGTAAAAAGGGTGTTGCACACACTTTCTTTATGAAGGAGAATAAGGTAATTTTAAAAAATATCTTCATTAAATTCTTCAACGTGACCACAACACACAAGAAGTTTGGTTTCATCTAATAGATTAAAAAATGCATCTCAGGCGCTTTCTAGCGAGCTGATAAATGTTCTTAGAGAAGCAGGACAGAATGTACCTACGAACCTTTTGAATTTCGATACCCATGTTAAGAAAAAGGTTCGTGCTTCGTTCTTTCTAAATATCGGTTGACTTTTTGGTCAACAAACATACTTTCTGATTTCAAAATTCATTTAATTATAAGGTTGAAAATCAAAATCTTTTTTCTTCTTTGTACAGGAATCCAAACTGTATGGAGCCAATTTCAAAGAAATTTATGCGGATGCACCCAAGGCCACCAAGATGGCCTGATGTTGGTGATCTAAGACTGTATAAGCTTGTATGGTTTATGTTTAGCCACAAACTCAGTATTATTTGACTACAAGCAGCACTATGCACTAAGTAGGCATAAACCTTGAACTCTGAAAGTGCTACTGGAGCAAGATCGTGCGTGGGGTCTTTTGCAGCCCCACTAGATCGTATAAATAAGCACTTGGCCAACATTTTGTTCCAGTATCTTCATGCTTACTTGATAGGACGATGAAAAATCAATGCACACCTGTTATAACTATACAATAAAAGATGCATGTTATATAAGTCATGAGGTATATATGAGTAAAAAGGCTTCCATGTAATATGCATGGGCCACAAGGTTTCTCAGTAATAGAAAATTCATGCCCTTTGAAGTAAATACTCATAGTATGTTATATAATTTGTTTACACTTTTCTTTTCCTTTCCCTCTCCATCTAGAACAACACTATCATCTCTTTTGAGTTATACCATTTTTTCTTTCTCCTATTGTCCGACCCGAGGCACGGCTCATTCATCACATGTAACCTCTAGCCTCTCTTGACACGACTTCTTTTCTCTTCATTCACCCCGGTCTTAGTGTTCACCCTTATTTGTTTTTATACTGCTATAGGCCAGCCTCTCTTGACATGACTTCTTTCTCTCTATTCACTCCGTCTTAGTGTTCACCCTTCTCCCACTCCGTCTACGTGTAGTTAGGATTAATTTTGGTTGCATATTACCAATCATATTTTTCACAATAGAACCCGCGGATTCCTTTGTAATATTTATGAACACATTTAGATAGGGTTGTGCATAGGTTGGTTCCGTTTTGAGCCCAACATGAAACCAAAATTTTCAGTTATGGGATTTCTAAAACCGCTCAGTTTCAATTATTTTTGGTTACTCAGATAATGGTGGTTATTTGGTTCTGTTAATCACAAAACGGCTTTTAGCCTAGAAGTATTAACATGTATATAAAAGACATCTCCCTCTGAAGATTGTAGTTTCATGTTAAACAAAGTATAGATTTCGAAGTACGATAATTAAATGTGTATCTTAATTTATTTTCAAAAAATGTACTTGTTTTTGGTCATTCAAAAACAAATTCTCAAGCTTATTGCCCACCATGGTACAAATAGAATCCCCCAAAAATAAATATGTTTCACTCCACTTTGTTTGGATATTTCCCAAAAATTAGAAAGATAATTATAATTATAATTATAGTATTTAGTAAAGGTTGATTGATTGACAGTATGACACATGTTTCCGATTGTGTTTTGTAATGATGGAAGGTTGAAAGAGAGATAAGGCGAATGTGAAATAGGATCGGCCACCCCAACATTATTTTCCAAACATTTTGCTCCACTCATTCATACCCAATCCAATCTAATCTAATCTATCCAATGCCTGACTGAACCAAGATCACCCATCATCTGTTTGTCACTGGTTTTGTTTTAAACTCAGCTGCTGATAATAAACCATTGGCTTTGGTTGCTTGCTCGTTGTTAACAGTAGAGACACCCAACAACTATCGTCTACACGTGTGCCATTGTCTTTCAACTTGTTGGTGGTTAATTTGTCCTAATCTTAACACTCACCCACCACCTCAGATCTGGAATCTTTATTATTTTATGTTTTCGTGTATATACTTTTGACACAAGGTCATATCTCATCCTTCAACTTGACATCTATTTTTAGTAGCTAACCTTATTAGTTATTCATATCCTATGTAATTTTCCTATCAAGTGTTATTTTTTATTTTTTTAAATTAAGGGAGACAAATAAAATGTATATAAATCTTGAAAGTACGCCTAATGAAAGTTGAATGATTTTAGATAGAACAAAAAATTAAGTGACTTTAAGTGAACATTAGAGCAACATGGTTATTATTGGATGCATCTTTCCTTTTAAACTGAAATTAACGCATCTAGTTTGTCTTTAAAATGGATTTGTAATGATAACACGAAGTTACTAGTGTATTTTGATCGATTTTTTCTTTGCGGATGGTTTTATGTAGAACATAGTTTTTTCTTAGGGAGGTGCAAATGAGCTGAACCGCTCGAGCTCGGTTTGGTAAAAAGCTCAAAATAAGCTGAGCTTTATGGAGCCCGAGCCGAGCTTGAACCTAAAACGAAGCTAGTTTAGTTATCAAGTCCGAGCTCAAGCCTAACATGTGAAGTTCGTCAGGCTCGTCGGGCCTTATCGAGCATAGTGTAATATTTGTTTTATTGATATGTACCCCTCATTAAAGTTGTTTAGTAAATGAGCCAAAGACCTAGCTTCACTTATCGAGTTCACGAGCCTAAACGAATTTATTATTTATATTGTTTTTATTTAATATATTAATAAACAAGCCCGAGCCGACCTCGAACTTGAGAAATTACCAATGAGCCGAGCTCGAACTCGAGCTCTCATAAGTTTATCGAGTTTGAGCCTAGCCGAGCTCGGGCTCGGCTCGTTTACACCCCTAGTTTTTCTGTGTGTATAGGAATAACAAAATAAATCACTCATTTTTCTAATTTTTAATTTATTTTAAAATATAAGAAAAATTTTTCAAATTAAAAAAAAATAACAAGTTTTGTTTATTTATAGATCATGTCATGTGTATGTTATATTGCATAAAATAACTTACATTTGGGTTACTAAACGTTTAAGAAAATCATATAAACAAGTTAGTACAATACTACCATTTTATGAACATAACATAACATACACATTTGTGTATAAGAAATACAAACAAAAATATATTAACTACTGATTAAAAAATTAAAAGTTTAAGTTTATAATTTTTGTTCTCACTTTAATTTAGTGTTTTCTAACAAATCTCATCACCATTCTTTGTTATCAACTTTTTTTTACCAGCCAACGAAACTAATGCCTGATTATCCGGGTACGCCCGTCCCTTAGGTAAAAGCTCCACATACACTCAGGTTTACCAATAGCACCGGGCAGTCTAAAGCTTGCAATTTCCCGAACCGGGAAAAAGCTGCCCGCCATTAGGCCCGCTACGGTAAAACCCGTATGGGATCAAATTCAAACTTTAGACCTTTAAGCCCTAACCCTCATTTTCCATGCTAATCCACCACAAGGGTGTGGGGCTCTTGTTATCAACTTATCATCAAACATAATTTCAAGTTACTTTCTTTACTTCTTTTAAACAAAACTAAAACTTAGGTAGCCAACATGAAAGTGTATGCATAGTTCAGGACCAAAAACATAAACCTTTAGCTAACTCAATGACATGTGACTAGGAGAGAGATAGAGAGAGATATAACATATGAGGCCACTCTACTCCCATTAACCTCTTTTTATCACCACCCAAACCAATCCATCAACCAACCCATGAACCATTAACCAAGAAAAAACACAGAGCAACCTTGCTCTATCTTCTTCACCAACATCATCATCCAAACCCAAACCCATCACACCCAATGGAACGTGCACGCAGGCTAGCCAACAAAGCCATCCTCAGACGCCTATTATCCCAATCCAAACCCAACCCATCATCCCCTTCTCTTTACTCACCTTCACGCTATGTCTCCTCCTTATCACCTTACATTTCCAGTCCTACAAACGTTAGATCACCTAAAAACCTTCATGGGTTTGCCTCACAATCCCGTTCCATTTCAGTTGATGCATTGAAACCAAGTGACACATTCCCACGTCGCCATAACTCAGCCACACCTGAAGAACAAACCAAGATGGCTGAGTTCGTTGGTTATCAAGATCTTGACTCACTTATCAATGCAACTGTCCCTACATCTATCCGTCTTGATCAGATGAAGTATTCTAAGTTCGATGATGGGTTGACTGAATCTCAAATGATTGCTCATATGCAAGATTTAGCTTCTAAGAATAAGATATATAAGTCTTTTATTGGTATGGGTTATTATAACACTTATGTACCTACTGTTATATTAAGGAATATTATGGAGAACCCTGGTTGGTATACTCAGTATACTCCTTACCAAGCTGAGATTGCTCAGGGTAGGCTTGAGTCATTGCTTAATTTTCAAACCATGGTTACTGATTTAACCGGCTTGCCTATGTCGAATGCTTCGTTGCTTGATGAAGGGACTGCAGCTGCTGAAGCTATGGCTATGTGTAATAATATTCTAAAGGGTAAAAAGAAGACATTTATTATTGCTAGTAACTGTCACCCACAGACTATTGATATTTGTAAGACTAGGGCTGATGGGTTTGATTTAAAGGTGGTTACGGCGAATCTTAAGGATTTCGATTACTCGTCTGGTGATGTTTGTGGGGTGTTGGTTCAGTATCCAGGGACAGAGGGTGAGGTGTTGGATTATAGTGAGTTTATTAAGAATGCTCATGCTAATGGGGTGAAAGTGGTGATGGCTAGTGATTTGTTGGCTTTGACTGTTTTGAAACCGCCTGGTGAGCTTGGGGCGGATATTGTGGTGGGTTCGGCTCAGCGGTTTGGGGTACCCATGGGTTATGGTGGTCCTCATGCAGCTTTTCTTGCAACTTCACAAGAGTATAAGAGAATGATGCCTGGAAGGATTATTGGTGTTAGTGTTGATTCGTCTGGGAAACCGGCTTTACGTATGGCGATGCAGACGCGTGAGCAGCATATCAGGAGGGATAAAGCTACTAGCAACATTTGTACTGCTCAGGTAATGTTTGTTAATGTTTTTGATGAGGTGTTTGGATTCTGATTATTATGACTTGTGGTTAAAATAGTCAGTTTTTTAGTTTTTACAGTCTGCATAAACAGATTCTGCTTCTGTTATTTTTGTTATTATGGGTCATCAAATTATCAGTTTTGCATAGTTAGTATATTAAATTGTGTAAGCTACTTCTATATTAACTTAGTTTGAGACACTTTTGCTCGCATACCGCAAGATAAGTTATCAAACAGGGGCGGTCTATAACTAGGTGCCGCGTTCGTTGCTGCTCAACTTCGCGCGCGTAGTAGAAAATTAGTGGAAAATTTGTTTTTTTATTCAAAATAAACTTTTTTGGTGTCTTTGTGTAGGATTTATAAAATGCTCAAACAACTGATTATTACAACTTTAAACAGCGAAAGCACATCCAAACACACTATACTACAGTCCGTTTTGTTAAAGCTTATTATCTGACCCTTGTTATTGAAATCTAATAATCACTTTCAAACGTAAACACAACCTAAGTAATTCTTACTTTTATTGTTGTACAAATGATTACAGAAGTTTTCTTATATATGCACATGTGTTTTAGAGATTAACATGTTCATTAACTTGTAATTTTCTTACATAGCTCATTTTGTAATTATATAGGCATTGCTTGCAAACATGGCTGCTATGTATGGTGTTTACCATGGGCCAGAAGGCCTAAAGACCATTGCCAAACGGGTCCATGGCCTAGCTGGCACATTTGCTGCAGGTTTGAAGAAGTTAGGGACAGTACAAGTCCAAGATCTCCCCTTTTTCGACACTGTGAAAGTAACGTGTGCTGATTCAAGCGCAATTGCTGAAGAAGCTTACAAGCACAAAATGAATCTCCGTATCGTCGACAAAAACACTGTAAATATCTTTCCATCTGCTATTTGTGTATTTAAAATTCAAATTCTTAAAACTTATTCTTAAATATGTTTCTCTCAGATCACAGTCGCATTCGACGAGACAACAACAATTGAAGATGTTGATACTTTGTTCAAAGTTTTTGCATTAGGGAAACCTGTAAGTGTGTCCCTTTTTTTTCTGATAATTAAAAATATATGCATACATCTTTTTTGACAGAAACTTGTAGGGGAATATTTTTAATTTACCGTAATGTTATTTAATCGTAGGTGACATTCACTGCTGCATCCATTGCACCTGAGGTTCAGGATGCTATTCCGTCTGGGCTTGTAAGGGAGACTCCATATATGACCCATCAAATTTTTAACATGTATGATCATTTTTCTATATAATTTTCTTATAAAAACTTAAATTATGAGTTTTAAGATTCTTATTTATAGTTTATAATATACAAAAAAAGACCACTTAGTCACTTACCATCTTGAGATATGCGGTCTACACGAAAATAACTTTATATTAATCAAAGCAAGGTATACAATGATCTGTTCCTTTAAGTACTTGCCTGATTTTTTATTTTCAAATTTTAGGTATCATACGGAGCATGAGCTACTACGATACCTTAGCAAATTGCAATCGAAGGATCTCTCATTATGCCACAGTATGATTCCATTGGGATCATGTACCATGAAGCTTAATGCAACTACAGAGATGATGCCTGTGACATGGCCTGCCTTTGCAGATATTCATCCTTTTGCTCCTACCGAACAGGCACAGGGTTATCAGGTAACCTTAATTTTATTTTGGTTATCATAAATTAGGGTATCAAATATCGTACTTTAAATCTTTTTTTTTTTGGTTTTCACAGGAAATGTTCGAGAACTTGGGTGACTTGTTGTGTAGCATTACAGGATTTGATTCTTTCTCCTTGCAACCGAATGCTGGTGCTGCTGGAGAATATGCTGGACTGATGGTTATCCGAGCATATCATATGGTATGTGTAATTGTGTAAATTAGTCGTTGACTTCGGTCAACTTCAATTGCCAAGTTAAATGATTGAGTTATTGACTTTGGTAAACCGCAGGCAAGAGGAGACCATCATAGGAACGTATGCATTATCCCAGTGTCGGCACATGGAACAAACCCTGCTAGTGCTGCTATGTGTGGAATGAAAATCATTACTGTGGGAACAGACTCGAAAGGTAACATAAACATAGAAGAAGTACGCAAGGCCGCAGAGGCAAACAAAGAGAATCTATCTGCTCTTATGGTAAGTAGCTAATTAAAAAGCATTATTTTGGCACAATAAAATGTGTTATAAATTATATTAATTGAATTTCAGGTTACCTATCCTTCAACTCATGGAGTGTATGAGGAGGGTATTGATGAAATTTGCAAAATTATTCATGATAATGGAGGTCAAGTTTACATGGATGGAGCAAACATGAATGCACAGGTATAAAAAAAAAAATAAAAAAAAAAAAAAAACTCATAAGTCATATTCCAAACATGCATATACTTTTATATAAGATTAATTATATTTTTTTGGATCTTACAGGTTGGTTTGACCAGTCCAGGGTTCATTGGTGCTGATGTGTGCCATCTTAATTTGCACAAGACATTTTGCATTCCACATGGTGGAGGTGGTCCTGGTATGGGTCCTATTGGTGTGAAAAAACACTTGGCACCATACTTGCCTTCACACCCTGTGGTAAGTACCAAAGTTATATATATGATCATGGTAATCAATCTGTGTGTTGTGTTCAAATCACTAATTTGATTTACATCTTGATTTGAAGGTGGCGACCGGTGGCATACCGGCCCCTGAACACAACAAGCCACTTGGTACCATTGCTGCAGCACCTTGGGGTTCGGCTCTTATCTTGCCTATATCATACACATACATTGCCATGATGGGATCTCAAGGAATAACGAATGCGTCAAAGATAGCTATCCTGAACGCGAATTATATGGCAAAACGTCTAGAGGTCTCAATTTCTTTCTTTTTAATTTTTGTTTGTTATTGTGAGATAGCTTATAACATGACCTAATATGTGTGTTACATTGCAGAATCACTATCCAATTCTTTTCCGTGGTGTGAATGGAACAGTTGCCCATGAATTCATTGTTGATTTGAGACCATTGAAGGTAATATAAGTCAAAGTCAAATAGATTAATCTTGATTGTTTATTTAAAATCTATGGACTAAATTCAACCACTTTCAGACTACTGCTGGAATAGAACCTGAAGATGTTGCTAAACGTCTTATTGATTACGGGTTTCATGGCCCAACAATGTCATGGCCAGTTCCAGGAACACTCATGATCGAGCCAACTGAAAGTGAAAGCAAGGTATGGTGGAGTGTAAAATCTTTATTTTTATTGAAGTTATGATATTAATTTTACTTAAAGCGTATTATTTCTACTCCTACTCGTAGGCGGAGTTGGACAGGTTTTGCGATGCTTTAATCTCCATTAGACAAGAAATCGCAGAGATTGAGAAAGGAACAGTTGATCTCAACAACAATGTGATCAAGGTATTTCGACAGTCAGATTATGATTGTTTTGGAGTAATTTATTCTTGAATTTTATTAGTGATATTAGAAAATTATTATGTTTGTAGGGCGCTCCTCACCCGCCACAACTCCTCATGGCTGATAAGTGGACCAAACCGTATTCTAGAGAATACGCAGCGTACCCTGCTCCATGGCTTCGTGCTGCTAAGTTCTGGCCTACCACATGTTCGTCTCTCGCTCCCACCTTCAAAACGCCTATTCCAAACACTGTTTTTTTTTCTTTTCCTTATATTCTGACGTGTCTTTATGTAACAGGCCGTGTAGACAATGTGTATGGAGACCGCAACCTCATCTGTACTCTTCAGCCACCACAAGAGTATGAAGAGAAAGCCGAAGCTACTGCTTAAGTGAGCTATAAATCACCACATTTGCTTCAAGGTTCTTTCCAGGGTTTATACTTGAATCGTTTCATGTATATACACGGGTTTCGTGTTTCTATGCCTTATGGCTGCTGGATTTTATGATATTCCTGTAATCATGATGACCAGCTGCTCTTATAACAACAATCCCTTGTAATGTACAGCTTTCACTTGTTGTGAAACACATCCTATTCAACTATCTATTAAATCCAAACACAGTAATTAAAACTTTTCAAAAAGTCTTAAAGGTAGTTTGAAATTTTTAGGTAATCATCACATGGTGGTCATTGGTTGATTCCACCTAATTTTATGCACTTTTTTGTTGAATTTTTCATACAATGGAGGTTGTTTCCATATGGGTAACGGGTCAAAACATGTAATGTTTTTGGATATTGAAGCAAGTCGGGTTGGGTTTGACCATTGACAAATTTTGCTTAAATTAATAATACGTTTTATAAATAATTAGTGTGTCAAATTGTTCATAGTATATTCTGTCATCGATTTTCAAAATAAAATACAAAATCAAATGTGAAGTGTAATTTTTTTCTAACGTTAACTTTCATTCAAAACCACCCTCCAAGACCACGACACGAGAACCGCAACCACCAAAAACCAAAAATGTGAAGTATAACTGATACAAAATATGCATCATTAACTTCTTTTGGAGGCAAAAATTGAAGAAATTCTAGGAGTGACAATGATGTGGGATTTGCCAATTTGCTATCACATAATTCAACGAAAAATTAAGCATATGCTGAAATGTTCAATCGAACCTAGATAGTCGTAAGCAACGTAATTTGTTTATTTAGATGGGTCAAACTGGTTGATGTACTAAAGTTTGGTAACATAAATAAGTTGTAAATGGATTGGTGAGATTGAACTTGTAACTTGTATTTTCTATTAATAACTTGTTTATAACTAATTACTGTTTAGACCTAACGTTAGCTGCTTTAATATGAAAGAGTGAGACTTAATATTCGTATTGTATAAAATATGAGGCTTTGACAATGACCTACTCATATGGTCGAGCTTTAACTCGTTTTTGTTGTTTGTGTATTGGGATGAGGAAAGTAGTTCCAAGTGCAACACTTGGATATATGCAAATAATAAAGAAACACTAAAGATTTAGAGGGATCATGGCATCATGCCTAACTTAAAGATCTATTGGAGAATATAAGTTGGGTTAAACGTATTCTAGATCAACATGAATGAAAGTAGGGGTGTTCATGCTCCATCAAAAATAGATTTAGGTTTTTATAGAAACCATATGTGCCAACAATTGAAAACCACGTGTTGGATATGTAGTCATTTGAATTTTTTTTTTTTCAGTTGATGGTTGTGGTGGTAGGCAGTCGGAGATGGTTGCCAACAGGGGGGGGGGGGGGGGGGGGTAAAGGGAGCAGGGGCGAAAGAAGGGGGTGAGGGTGAGGTCCACATTTAACTTTTCGTTTATAGTGTAGCGACGATTACACCCTTGTTTCTCTGTTATTTTATAGCGATCTTAGTGCTTAATTCCTTAGATTGTTAATACATCAACTTATTACTTAAAACTCTTACCACCTGACATTAAAACTTCATGAAAACTACATGAACTAATGATGTAATTATTTCTTAAAACAAACTTAAAAACATCTTTAATGGATAAAAAAACTATGCAAGCAAGTTGAACTTAGAATATAATTTCATCAAATTTTTACAGATTCCAATATTTACAAATCCTCGCTCTTTGAACTTTTTAACACGGTTATAAGACTGGGTGTAGTGCAGCGCGAAGGAGAGCGTGAAGCCAAAGATAGCGCCCCCTCACACCGTTACAGGAGACGCTATCTCCTCAAAACATTCCCAGGCGCCATAAATATAACGCTGTGTAACAAAATCAAAGCCCAATCACCTAATGCCACGTGGAGGGACGAACCTGTTGTTGGTTATTTTTTTTTATTTTTTTATAATAGCACCCCTTTTTTCTCCCTCCCACTACACTCCATTTTGAATTAACGCCACATGCTAACGCAGCTGCCACGTGAACCAATCACAGAGGGGATGCATTAAATTTTCCCTCCCTCCACTACACATGGTCTAAGCATGAATACTTTAATTACTATCTATTAAGAAAATATGGTCTAAGCATGAATTATTTAATTACTATCTATTAAGAAAATATGGTCATGCTTAGGGGGAAAGATCCGGTACAAATAGCTTTTTTGGTAAGAACTGTGAGAATCAAAGGAGGGTATTTTTTTTTAATTTTTTTTTTAATTTTTTTCCCCATATTGTTAAACATGTATTATAGTATTGAAAACTAAAAAAAAAAAAAAATTGGTGTAGAGTAATTACGTGTAGAGTAATTACATAATTACTCTAGTGTAAACTAATTTATTTACCTTAATGACGTAATTACACTAAAAGAAATTTTTTTTTTTAATTTTTTTTGTATTATTCATCTAGAAAGAATGTTTAAGCACATGGGAAAAAAAATTCTAAAAAATAAATAAATTTTTTTTACCCCCTTTGATTCTCACAATTCTTACAAAAAAACTATATGTATTTGATCTTTACTCATTATTTAATTACTATCTATTAAGAAAATAAATTGAGAAAAACCTTTTTCCTATAAAAAAATACATCAAAGCTATAACAATGACCTTTTTACACATCAAAATTGTGAAATGATTAATTCCAAAAGGATTAACTAATTGTAAAATAAGCCAATAAGGTAATGGTGGAGTGATTCTGAAAAACTTGGTGTTCGTTGTGACCCAGATTCAATTCTCATTCTTCCCATTATTTTCTGCGGCATGCAGGTAAAGAGTGAATACGGGTAGCGCTGGTTCGACTCGGATGAGAGTCGATGTTTTACCAATTATTACACTATCGTGTCTTCGAATGAGTGGAGATCGGGTTTCCGCGCATCTAGGAGAACCAAGAGGCTGACGGCAGTCGGATGGTCGACCTTGGTCACAACACCCAGTGTCACGGTTATAATAATAAAAAGGTCATAAAAATAATCCCACCTTAATTCTTTTTCCCGAGCAGGTACTCCTGGTGGAAGAAAGAAGTGGGCGTAGGTTAAGTCAAAGAACCTTCCTTAGTTCCTCTCTCTCTCTCTCTCTCTCTCTCTCCACTTCTAGAGAGAGAAAGAAACTCCCCACCCAAATTCTAGAGAGAGAAACAACAACAACAACAACCACCACACCGATGCTCTCAATCTCATCAATCAACGACGATGTCAAAGATGAAACACCTCTTACGTAAACTCCACATCGGCAGTAACTGCAACAACACCACCACCACCAACAACAACCGTCTTAACACCGCCGACACGTCATCACGTCCTCCATCTCAACCTATATCACCAATAACCGATTCAAACGTCGCCGTTTCATCGTCCTCCGTTGACAACATCAACGACCACTCGAACGCGTCAACAGTTGATTCCAATTTCTTCGAGGAGGAGTTCCAGATGCAGCTTGCTCTTGCGATTAGTGTTTCGTCAGGATCGGTTGAGTCCGGTCAACCAGACGCTGAAACTGCACAGATTAAGGCGGCTAAGCAACGGAGCTTAGGCTGTTCGCCTGAAGAATCGTTTGTTGAGTATCTGTCGCTTAGATATTGGGTAATAATGTATATATTGTTTTCGTTTTATATTTCCTTCAGTCAGTTGCATTTTATGTATAATTGAATGAATATGCTATTGACTTTTAAGGTTTAACCCTAAATTTGATCCAGGTGATGTGATAATGATTGGAGTTTATTTTTTAGGTTTAGAGGTGCGCAGGTTAGACAGTAATTAGTCTCGGATGGTACAGATTTTAGGATTTTGGAGTTTATGAATTTGCTTCTTTAGATAGGGGATGATGTGTCTCTTACTCAAGCAGGAAATAAAATAACTCAGTTTAGTTGACTTCAAGACCTCGGGGATGAGCATTTCGGTACCAAGTTTTGGCGATTTTCGGTATTGGTATCAGTTCGAACCGGTATTTTACCTTAAAATACTGGTACCGTATGTTTTCGATATTGGTATCGGTTAGGTACAGTATGGTACCGAGCTCATCCCTATTCAAGTGTGATTATGTGAACTAGGGCAAAATATATGTTGAAACCTATGTTTTAAAAAGCGCGCTTGAGCGAAGAGCAAGAAAAAAAAAGCGAGAAAAGCGCGCTTTTTGTACACATGTTGTTTTTGTGCTTAAAATTGTTATACATGTAGCTAAAAAGGTTGTACATTTTAGTTAAATCATATATATACCTTATTTGTATCTATATTTTGAGTAAATAATGCTAAAAACCTATAGCATATATAAAAAAAATTATATAATTGTCTTGCGCCTCGCGTACGAAAAGCCCACCACTTTTGCGCTTTGCGCCTCGGTTTTAGACCTCGTCGCTTTGTGCGCTTCGCGCTTTTTAAAACCAAGGTTGAAACAATATTAGGCTTTTAAATAGTGGAGACTGGAATGAACTTTCTGCAAATGACTCTCATCGTTTTTGGTTCTTTGTTACGGCCCAAACATGAGAACTGAACTCAACCCAAAAGACTAGTATGATGGGTGAGAGGGGCCATTTGAACTATAAACCCTACATTTGTTGCCCATACAACCCACACCCTGCAATATTTCTGGTGCGTAACGTTCTTGGAGTTCAGACAGTTGGATATATAGTTGCTTGTAGTAAATAAGAAATGATAAATAGATATCTTACAAATAAGTGGCCCTTTTGGAAACCTTAGCAAATGGTATTGAAAGGCACCGTGTCAGTGAATAGCTTGGCTTTATAATTTGTGATTAATCTCTTATTCTCTTTTATCTTCTAGAGATGCAATTTTTCATTTATAAATCATAACATACTTCTGATACTTGGGTAGGTACAATGGAAGCACCTTTAATTATTTATTGTTGGGATGCGACTGATATTGCGAGAAATTGAGTTTTATATATCATTTCATCTGTTCTTAGTGTTTACCATTCCATGTGGACTACTTTTATGGTTCTGATGGCAGCATGCTTTTTTAAAATACAAAATTGTAATGAGTTTTGTATGTGCAGAGCAATAATGTCATAAATTATGACGAAAAAGTGATGGATGGTTTTTATGATGTATATGGGATTGCATCAAACTTGATCACTCAAGGGAAGATGCCATTATTAGTGGACCTTCAAGCAATAAATGTTTCAGATAATGTTGACTATGAAGTAATTTTAGTCAACAGAATGGTTGACAAGGATTTACGGTACCTTGAAGAAAGGGTTTCTACTATATCACTGGAATGCCAAGCTGCTGGGACGACTCAGATTATGAGCACCTTAATCCAAAAAATCGCTAATATTGTTGTTGGTCAAATGGGTGGGCCTGTAAGTGATGCGGATGAAATGTTGAGGAAGTGGACTTTCAGAAGTTACGAGTTGAGGAACTCAATGAACACTATCATTCTTCCTATTGGTTGTCTTGATGTTGGACTTTCCCGCCATAGAGCCTTGCTCTTTAAGGTATGGAGCTTTGCTGTTTGAGGCATAAGTTGAGTATAGCCTCTTTAATTTTTATAACTTTTTTAGCACATTGTCATATATTCATTCAATGCTAGGTACTTGCTGATAAGATCAACCTTCCATGTAGTCTGGTCAAAGGGAGCTACTATACCGGAACTGATGATGGAGCTGTGAACTTGATCAAGATTGATAACGGAAGGTATGGTGATCATGCCTTTGGTTGCACCTGTTTGTATGCATGTATATCGATGTATATGCTATGTGGTTTTTGTTTGCATATGCATATGTATGTTTATGTGCTACATAACACTTCTATTGTGTTTCGTGTCTTTATCTTCAACTTTATTATCTTTACTCTCATTGAAGTTAGCATTAGAAACATGTATTCACCAACAATAACAGTCTGTAAGTGGTGATTCAAAGTGTTCAAACAATCCTGTTATCATTCATCAAAGTGAGTCACAACTCACAAGTTCCTTTGTGAAAAGGTGTCTAACAAGAATCTAATAGTTATTGCATAAGATAGTCTAAAATTGCTTTGATCAACTAGTTTGTATGTTTTGTCTGGTGCCTGCTAAGCTTTCATTGTTTTCTTGTAACATTGTCATGATTGATATTTGATAATAGTATGAACATTTACCTTACTAGAGATTACAAAAGTGTAATGTATGGGCTAGGCGTTGAGTCTATTAAAGGCTTGTTTCCTGCATGTCTTCAGTCTTTTTTTGCTCCAATTGCTTCGACTTTTGATTACTGTGCATTACACTTAAATAACAGATTCAAGCTTCTGGCACTTGTATTTGTTGTATCAGTTTTAAGGAGGAACAACATTAATTATGTATGGTGATCATGTATATTTGGATGTTGTTAGATCTCAAAAAAGGCTTCTATCAAACCATGTATAGCATCACAAAGCTTATAAACTTGGCTAACAGCTGAACACACTATCTGCTGGTCTATCACAACATGATATTCGAAAATGATCATATTTGTTGTATCAGTTTTAAGGAGGAACAACATTAATTATGTATGGCGATCATGTATATTTGGATGTTGTTAGTTCTCAAAAAAGGCTTCTATCAAACCATGTATAGCATCACAAAGCTTATAAACTTGGCTAACAGCTGAACACACTATCTGCTGGTCTATCACCACATGATATTCGAAAATGATCATATATATAAGTTTTTGAATTCTAATGGTTTTCCAACTAACATTCAGGCATTCAGCTACTACCAATTGTTGTTAAAAATAAGATTCATATAGGATATTGTTATTGATGCAGTGAATACATTATAGATTTAATGGGCGCTCCGGGAACCCTCATCCCTGTGGAGGTGCAAAGCTATAATCTTCCCACTTTTGGACTAGATTCAGTGTCAGTTACACCTCGACATGACACTATTGCCAATTTTGGGGCTTCAGGTTCTGAAGTGTCTTCTTTTATAGGCTCACAATCAGAAGGCCAATTTGGGCAAGTTACTAAAAGAAATCAAACAGAGAGGTTTGAGTATGACTTTAGCAAGCTTCTTCCATCTCTCAACAGGCCACTTGAAGGCCCATCAGGTGCTTATGAGATAACATCCCCAGCACAGGAATTGCAGATTAAAGACATGTCTAGTTACGTGACATCTTCTGATAATCCCATAAATGTAAATAATCAAGAAGAGGGAGAACCACAAGCATGTGAAGCAGTTCATTTGTTAGATGCTGACATGTTAATCATGTCTAATAATGAGGAGCTTAGTAAAGCAGAACATCAGTTAAAGTCTGAAAGAAAAAAATTTGGATACAATTTACCGTTTGAATCTACAAGCCACAGTGAGGACGCCATGGGCAGTAACTTTGACAGTAAGGTTTTTGTTGATCCGTTTCTGATAGTTTAAAGAAACCATATGCGAAAGATACTCATAAACTTTGTTTCTTCTTCAGTGAAGCCATTGGAAAGTCGTGATAAAGAAGTCATCCATAAAGATGATGAAAAAACTAAAAGGTTAAATATGATTGACCTTACTGCAGTTGAGTGGGAAATTCTGTGGGAGGATCTTCAGATTGGTGAGCGCATTGGTATAGGTAAGATTTATTTTATATTCAAAATAAAGCATTTTTATTTTGTTGCATACTGATACTAAAGAACTGCCAAAGCTACACAATGATTTCTTTTCTGTGTTATCTTTGTCAAATGTCAATAATGTGTTTTAAGAAGATGATAATTAAACAATGTTTTTTAAACCTCGGTTTTATAATGTGTTATCATTTTAGTTTGACCTTCTGTAGAAGACGGTGGCTTATCGTTTATTGATAATTTTCTCTAGTTCCGAATATATGTTGCATTAAACTTATCCTAAACATATAGATGCTGGAATCCCGGTTTCAGCAGTTAGGTCTATACCACATCCAGCTCCCATCATGCTTGTTACTAGAGAAAAAAGAATTATCTTTTGCGTTAGTATTTGAGGAAGTTAGGAACCATTGTATGTGTGTATAGAGATTGATCTGATTATGTTAATTTGTAGAAAAAAAAGGAAAAATAGAATTATTAGAAGCCCATAAGGTTATGTTCATTTTTTTTTCCCATCTGCATTTACAATTAGCATGGGTGCATGGCAGCAATGATTCATGTTGGCTTAACGTGACATCAAAGGGCTCAAGAATTCAGAGAAGTCAACACTAATCTTGAATCAAGGAGCCTTGGAAGAAGGATCTAGAGTTTTCCATGGAAAGGTGTGGCGACTTCCATGGAACTGTACGGAAGATTCATTAGAAGAACCTAAGAATAGTACATATAATCTAGTATAGAAGAGACTAGATCGGAAAGGATCTAGAATAAGAATCTTTGGTAGGAATGTAGTATGTATAGAGGGTGTAGCGTTTTGACACAAACCACCTCTATAAAAACCTTGAAAGTTGAAACCCCTTGAAGACAAGTTCTAATACCCTATCGTTAGTGTTTTCTTAAGCAATACAAAGTGTTATTGTTTCTTATAATATCTCTTTAGTCATGGGAATTGCTGCCAGTGTAAGAGTTAGGCTGACTTAATTAGATTACAAAATGTCATACAGGAGCTTATGAAGATAAGTCTGTGACAATACGCTAATGAATAAAATATATTTTGTTCCACAAGGCTCTGGTCTCTGGTACTTTAGTTTTAAGTGTCTTGAATTCACAAGAATGTGATCTTGTTAATATTTTGGTTTAAAAAAGCACAAGGCTCTCCGAGCTGAGGCACAAGGTGTGAGGTGAGACTTGAGAGTTTCAAGTGCACGAGGCGTTGCTCTATGTAAAACAAAATAAACCTTATATACTACCAAAAGTTTCATCTGTCTCGTGTGTTTCACACTTTAGCCTTTATATCAAGTAAATCGTCATCTCTTGATCCCTTTTTCTTACAGACCACCCTACTGTGGACCCTAATTTTGATCAAGTTTGACCCAAATGTGCATGAGGCGCTTTCCTGATTGCCTAATGCGCCTCGCGCATAGCGCACCTTTTTGAACCAAGATTAGTACTTTTTATTCTTAGATCTGACAACATTTTTGATTGACCAACATTTGGTGAAGCTGTATAGCAGTTTACATAAAATACATTTAACTTCAGGTCTGTATCATGCTGATACTGAATAAAATTTTAAAATGCATTTTTCTATCAGTAATAACTTGATGTTTATGCATTATATAGAAAAGTCATATGATATTTGGTATATTCTCTGCCTTTTATCCTCTATCCACTGTTTTTTTGCAAGTTTATATTTTTACATAGTAATGCGTGATTGAGATCTTGTTCTACATATAAGTCTTATGTTATTCTCTTTCTTTTAGGTTCTTATGGCGAGGTTTATCGTTCAGAATGGAATGGAACCGTAAGTTGCTTTTACTGCAGTATCTTTTTTATACTATACGCCCCACTTACGGTGTGTGCATATAATGTATATATGTGCGGCCCTCGGTGGGCAAAAGTAAAGTTGCACTTTTTTTAACGTTATTTTACTACTTTCGTGAAAATAACGTTAAAAACGACGGACGGTTAATCATGCATCATGTGGTGGCGTTGATAGCGAAAAGACAAAGGGGTACATGCACCGATCGGGTTTGTCCCGATTGCTAAGTGTTATGTGCCTTATGTCCAAGGCTTGATACCAAACCACATCGAGCCGGTGGTCTCACTGGAAGCAGCCTCTCTATTCTTAGGGGTAGAGGTAAGGCTGTCTACATCTTACCCTCCTCAGACCCTACCTTAGCTTTGCTATAGGTGGGATTAACTGAGTATGATGATGATGATGATGATGATGATGATGATGATCTTTTTTATACTATAATTATCGTGCTAAGTTAATTTTGACATTTTAGAATAAGTAGTTAAGTATATTTCATGTTCAACTTTGATGATTTGATCATGTACAATTTTGCTCTTGGTATAGGAATATGATAGTTTTGGTTCCAGTGGCTGCATCAATGACCCAAATACTACTTTTTATTTTTGTTTTACAAGATAATTTTAAGCTTGGAAAAGACTATTTACAACTGCTACGAAGTTTATTTACTTATATGATGGTATATGCTCACAGGAGGTGGCTGTGAAGAAGTTCATGAACCAGGATATATCAGGCGACGCACTAACTCAATTTAAGGGCGAAGTAGGTGCTAGAATTTATATTTTTATAACTTATTGGAGTTCAAAATAGCATTGTTATTGTTCTAAACAACTAATGTTTGGTTGTTGCTTTTTGTAGATTGAGATCATGTTGAGGTTAAGACATCCTAATGTTGTTCTTTTCATGGGAGCAGTTACTCGTCCCCCAAATCTTTCCATTTTGACAGAATTTCTACCAAGGTGGAAGGTTTATTATATTTGTATGTTATTCTGAGATGATTATTATTTTCTTTCTCTTAAGTATTTTATTTTGTGTAATTCAGAGGAAGCTTATATAAACTGCTGCATCGTACAAATGTTCAACTTGATGAAAAGAGGCGAATGCGTATGGCTCTTGATGTGGTAACAAGATTGAATTGCATTTGCTTTCACTTCTTATCTTTGTCTAGTTTAATAATTGTATGAAATGCTTTCAGGCCAAAGGAATGAATTATTTGCACACTAGCAATCCGGTAATTGTCCACAGGGACTTGAAGACTCCAAATCTCCTTGTTGATAAGAATTGGGTTGTTAAGGTCTGTATTTTTCCTCTACCACGATTTAAATCTAGTTTACTGTATATAATTCAGCAAATAACCATGGGGCTCACTATAAACAGTGAATTTGTAATGTATGAATCATTTCCCTTTGTCACTGTAATATCCACATGATGTACAGGTGTGTGATTTTGGGATGTCGCGGATGAAACACCACACTTTTCTATCTTCAAAATCTACTGCTGGAACTGTATGTTCTTTACTAAATATGTTTATTTTTAGCTACACTATTACACATATATGTGTGTGTATATATTGATAGATCTTGTTGTATTGCAGCCTGAATGGATGGCACCAGAAGTATTGAGGAATGAACCAGCAACTGAGAAGTAATTGATCTCTTATTTGAACTAAACACCTAAAAACATTTGATTGTATCTATCGATATCTAGCTAAGGAATCAGATGTGCTGATTTTGCAGGTGTGATGTCTATAGTTTTGGTGTAATTCTATGGGAATTAGCAACTTTGCGTGTACCCTGGACAGAAATGAATTCAATGCAAGTTGTTGGCGCTGTTGGATTTCAATACCGACACCTAGACATTCCAGAAACCGTTGATCCTGTTGTTGCAAGAATCATAACTGATTGTTGGCATCCGTTAGTAAATCCCCCTATCATAACATCTTTGAAGTTCATTTTGTTTTTCCCTTACAATTGTTGATTTTATAATGTGCAGGGAGCCACAGTGCCGACCATCATTCAAAGAGATCATTGATCGTCTCAAAGGTTTGGGGCGCCTCTCAGTTGAACGAATTGAAACTCGTATAAATCAATAAAAAAAAAAGAATTGGAGGGAAGTGTTTGTATCTATAGAGATATTTTCGTAGCTGATTAAAAGACAAAAAAAGTTTAAAAAAAAAGAGTGATGGATTGGGAAGTGTTGGTTCGCTTTAAAGGACGGGGACGAAGCACAGCCAAGCCAGATTGACGCACTAGCCATCGGGGTATGAGTGATTAATTTCACTCAAAGGATATATAGTTCATGTAATAATAATAATTATGTCTATAAAATTGTTAACAAAGAAAGAAAAGAACAAAGAATGGTTTTTGGTTTGGAGGTCATAAAGAGGGAGCAATTGCAGCTTCCAAATTGTAAACACTAGGTGGTCTCTGCAAAAGTTCAATCTTTTTCTACATTTCTGTAATCTGTATATTTTCGTTTGCAGCCGAACCATAACATACAAGCTTTATAAACAAGGTTAAAGAAAACCGATTAATCGATTTTTAAACTTTTTAAATAATATTTTATAAGCCTAAAAATTACTCTTTTACAAGGATTGAGGGTATCTAAGTTTATAATAATAATTTTGCCATAAGACTCAAAATAGGTACAATTGACCACAATATGAACCATTAATTATTAATATACACTTATGCTAACATCAGAAAAGGCTTAAGTTTGGCCATAGATAGCAGAAGATCATGAATAAAGAACAAATGCAGTCATGTTCAGATGTGATATTGCTGGTTTCTGTGGTCACTTGCCGTTTCTTCGCCACAAATCCTCCTTTTGTTCATCTCTAAATACATTTCCTCGATCATTGGCTTCCATAATCGAACTCTCGCGTTTATAAACCAATTAGACACCTGTGATCCATACAAGTCAGTGTTTCAGGTCAACCCAACTCATTCTTTTTACCGGATCCCATAAATAAATGTTACCGACCCCCGCAAACATTATCACCTCTAAGGTATATAATGAACATGAAAACAAGCAAAAATCAATGTACTTGATGTCTATAATACCTGGCTCCTTGTCAATCCACTTTTTACAGCCAACAATTGTTTCTCTGCATCCTTGGGATACCTGTAAGCAAATTCAAGATTATAAACAATATACATTGCAAACTTTTATTAACTAAATTACAAGATTAGTAAATGGCTTACGGGTGAAGAAAGTTTTGAAACATCCAAGCGCGCAACACAGACACCGATTTTTCTGGCAGCCCTCTTTGAGGCCTCCAAAGTTGATGTTCCTTTCTTTTTAGCTGTTGAAGAGCCCACTCTTTTGGTACAAAAGATGAAAGCTCTTCTTCCATAGGATCCGAGGTGGTAAAATCGGCTCCCATTGAAAGTATATGGTTACTTATTTTCTCTCTTAAATTTTTGTAAAAGAAAGTAACTGTCTGAAGAGCAAAACATGCATGAATTTGAGCATCCAATTCTGTTACTGCATGGAAAGCTGATATCACAGTATGGATCTCATCTAAGCACTGGCTGTATCGTTCATCGGCCTGAGTCACAAAAATGTTCACAGATTTAAATCTGTTTAGATGCATAATTGGTAAAAGAATACAATCAACAAAATCTTGATCCAAGGTCATGAAAAAGTTCAATATTTTTAAGTCTTTTAGGATAATAATTGGTCATATGGATCAAAATCAAGAAAATTGTGATTCTGGTCATTTAAAAGTAAAAAAGTTGTAAATTTTACGCCTTTTCGGATGAATGACTGGTTGGTAATCAAAATCAAGAAAATCTTGAATCTTGGTCACAAAAAAAAAAAAGTTGAAAGTTCCAAGTCTTTTTGGATAAATAGCTGATTAAAGATCACAATCAACAAAAATGAGGTTCTTGATCACAAAAGTCACAAAATTTATGTATTGTTGGCAAATAGTTGATTAAAAGCAAAGATCAAGATAATCATGATTCTGATGACATACCATTTCTAGTAAGGCAATCAAATGCTTCTTTTTCTCTTCAATACTAGACGATTTCAAAACCGGATTGAATTGTTGATCAAATTTGTTATTTCCATCTGAAAAATCATCAAAACTAATCTGCTTATGGGTCCTCTGGTCAAGATTCTCAACGAATAGCTTGCGAGTTCCGTAAGGATTTCTTGCATCATATGAAGATACCCATTTGACCCAGATGAAGATGGCAAAACCTGAATCGGTGTATTGGCGTTTGAGTCAAAACCGAATGAGATATTTTTACTGTTGCAAGAACTTGCTTGTTCTGCACACCCCATTTGTCTTCCATGTAAAGAAAGATTGCTCATGCCAGAACAAGTGGCAAGACCCAAAGATAGCTCATTACCATCTGAACTCACACTTGGGTTATTATCACCCGATATCCATCCGTTTGGATCGGTATTATATCCAATTCGTTCGGCTGCAGGCGTTAAAAACTTGTTGAGTTCCCATTTCCTGCTCATATCATTTAATGTGCCATCATATCCAAACACATCAGGGAAGTAATTGTTTGGAACAACATTTTTTGGACTTTCAAGAGATTGACCAAAAGGCGCGCAACCTAAGCTTTCGCGTTGATCGTGTTGACCGTGTTGACCAAGTCTGGAGGCAAGAAGTGATGCTAGAGAAATGGGAACATCCATTTGATCATTTGAAGGAAAATTACTTCCTGTAACATTTATGGGTTCATTTGGGATCATAATATTCATAGGAAATTCGGGCGTAAATAGGGGTTTTGATGGTTTTGATCAAAATATGATTTTGATTAAAAGAAATCATGGCTGCAGACTGAAAGTTTTCATCTGGAATGATGAAATTCTCTCCATGCATACCAATTGGGATATTGAATCCATTGTTCTCCATGATGAAATTGGAATAAAATCAATTCAAATTTCAACAAGATTATTATACCTAAAAGAAGATCAAAGAAGGAGCATAAGTTTATGATCTTGAAGTGTATTTATAAAAAAAATGAATTATTAAATCATCATCAACCACAAAAAAACTTAATAATGTAAGCAAGAATTCCTGTTTAAAAATAGTAGCAAACAAAGGACATAAACACAAATGGTGCACCAAAAAAATGTACAACAAGATACATTCCTAGATGGAATATGTAAGTTATTTCAATGGCAAGAAGTGACTTATCAAAGCTCAACTCTCACTATCAGTCTATCATATCCCTGTGGAAATAGTTCCAATAATTATTAAAATCTTGCCATATCATGTTCACTATTTTACAAATGATCAAAACCTTTTTTTAACATATAAGATGTTCTTTATATCATTAGAAAATTACAGGAGTAGCAGGTAAACGAGGAACAAGCTGCACCACAATCACTTTTTTAAATAGCAAAATCGATCCTACCGAACACAAAGCTATGGTTCTTCGTCGACACATTGTCGTGCATGACCAGCTACACTCTCTTTAACAAACAGACGCTTTGGGGGCGAGGGACCCAAATGTATGAACAAGGACGGATATAGAGAAGGAGCAGGGGTAACGTCCGTTACCCCTCAACTTTTTGGCGTAGTGTATTTTTAATGTATTTTTAATATTTTTTACGTGTTTTGTATTACGTTACCCGTGAAAATTATGTAACGTTACCCCTGAAATCTTGGTCTAGATCCGCCACTGTATGAAAGTCAAAGGAAATGAAGACATGTAAGATTCCCTTATTAATTACAACAAAACATAGCAACTTAACACTCCAAAATGTCAATTATGTAATTAAACTTAAATCTAGTAACAGAGAGAATGCTTCCATCTAGTGAGATCCTCAGCTCTATAGTATTTTTGCATCAAGCATCGGATATAAGGCACATAACACTCAGCAATTGAGACAAAGGCCGATTGGTGCATGCACTCTCGTGTCTTTCGGCTATCAATGTCATTACATAATGCACAGTTAACCGTCCGCCGCTTTTAACGTTATTTTCATGAAATTAGTAAATAACGTTAAAAATAAAATAAGTGCAATTTCACTTTAGCCCGGGGCTCACACATAAATACATTAGTAAAATAAAGTTAAATGTCAATTATGACATCAAGCAATGTTGCAAAACATGAAGCACAAGTTGTAATTCTTTTGCATGGACTAGTTGTCTAATATGAAGCCCATGGTCAAACTTTTTAAAAATCCACAACTAAATATCATGTAGTACCAATAATCATCACTAGTTAACAACATCTTTTTTATATATATTGAGACAACATTTTGTAGTTAACAATTGACTAAAAGTCAATACCAAGACACAAATGAAGGAAACCAACCTTGCAAACATTTGAAAAGGAGATGAAGAAAGATACAAAAGTAGCCTACCCTCCAACAAAGTAAAAATAAAAAATAAAAAAAATTATAATTTTTGTAGAGTTTTTAAAGTGAAGAAGAGATAGATATGTGAATGGGATATTGTTTAATGAAAGGTGTGGGGGATTGACACTTGACCCTGCAAAGCAGTAGCTACACTTAGAGAACCCAAGTGAAGCAGTTGGTGTGCAAAGAAAGAAAGACTCATTTATGTGAACCCAAAGAAGGATAAATAAAGAGACATGTGGGCTATGGTTACTGTTGCTTGGGATCTTACTATTTAGCTTTTGAGCCAATACAAAAAAAAGGCAGAGATAAATAAATAATTACATACATACATAATAAATAGTAAAGTAGATTTTATGCCCTCTTGCATGGATAACAAAAAGATGTGATCTTTACTTCAATGATTTTACAGAACCCAAGAATCATTATCACTATGCCCTTTGTTTTTAGTTTCACGCAAACACAACAATACCCATAGGTTCTTTTCTTTTTTATTATTATTATTAACCAAAATCATATAAAGAAAGACTTGGTTTATTTTCGGAGGTGTGGAGCTTGTAATAAACGCTTATGATTTCGCACATGTTAATCATTATTTCTTTAGATCATCCGTAGTCGAACGTGAATTGGGGCTTAAAACTAAATTAGCGTCCCCAACACCATTACAGGTGGTCTTAAAGTTACAAAATGGTTGGGGGCCTTAAAGATTTAGCGTTGGACATAGAAATCAAAAACCCAATCAAGTTCAGGGCTTGCCACCTCCTCTCCCCCAACGTCTCTCTCTCCTCTTATTATTATTTTTTTATTTAAAAAATAAAAAATAATAATAATTAGGGCCTTAAATTTAAAGCCCCCACTACACATATGTTCTTATCTAATACGAGTGTCTTTTAATAACGTTTTCTGATCCAAGAGATAGAATTACATGATGTGAAACAATAATGCAACTGAAATGGACCCGTGAAATTTTAAGACCAAAGAGAGAAGCTAGAAATCAGAGCCACACATACTTTTATAGTTTGAATCTAAAAATCACATGAATAAATACAAAATGAATCTAAATGGTGCAGTGCCACTCATTCTTGTTACAGCCTTTACCCTGAAACAAAACAAAACAGACCCATATAATAATAATAATAATAATAATAATAATAATAATAATAATAATAATAATAATAATAATAAATAAATAAATAAATAAATAAATAAAAGGGTGTTGTTTTTTTGAACTATTTTTAGGGGAATGTGAATTTGGTGAGGAAAGAAAGTTGGTTGCTTTTGTTTGTGTGAGATGGATGGATGACCATACCTTTACAAATACATTGGCTACTGTTTTTTGTTGCAGTGAGTAGGGTTTGTTTTATAGTACTACTTTTGTTTTGTGAGTGTGGAATAATGATGTAAGCTAATATGGAGTGTTTTGTAGCCATGAAGATAAAATCTTGCAGGAGATCTATTCTAAGGTTTTCTTCCTTCACCACCCCAATTACTCACTCTTTTAGTAATTCTGTTGTATTATTGTATTAAATGACTAGATGAATGACTCATTTTAATACAAATTTATAGTAACTAAAACATTAATATGTATAGAAAAAAGTGGTTGAAATTTATACAAAAGATTTAAAATGGTCCACTTTGTATAAACCTACACATCTTGGTTTTTAAAATACAAGATACATCCCTTTGTTGTTTTCAAGATATTTTCGAAATATTTTAGATCCTACAAAAGAATGTTGATATTAGGAAGTTATTTATTTAAATAACTTTCATTAAACATGTAAGACCGCAGAAAACAAACAATGAAGTACAACATGTACATCGGGAATTTACATTAAATCCTTCTAAACCAATGTCTTAAAACTAGATCTATTCCTTAGCCACAAGAAAGCCAAGGATTTAATATTCGCCACCATCTCACAAACCTTAACGGCTTTACATTTGAACACTTTGCATTTCTTAGCTTTCCACAAGCACAATGAGTCACTGACTATAATGCCATGGATAATCTTTTTCCCATTTTCTCTTATTTCCCCGCCTTATATATCTTCAATAAACCTCGAACTTCAAAAGCTAATATCGGGTCAAGACGACACCATCCTTCAATTGGAACCCAAACCCCGCCGCTACCCACATGCAGTAAAATATGTAGCCGATTCCAAATCGAAATCACACAAGGCACATTCAAAATTATCAACTCCACATTTTTCTCCCAAGCTCTAGTAAAGTTAGAAGACGATTCATCTCGCTTTCCACACAAAAATATTACATTTCAAAGGGACCCCTGAAACCCATTTCATACAAATATTGTCAACGAAATTTTGATTCTTCCTTAACAAGTTTTTAACCAATCTCATCGTGAAAGAAGCAGAGTAGTCTCCTCCCCATCTCCATTGATCCTAATCACCCGACCCCACAAAACTCCCCATCAAGGACACACACCCCTGCCATTCGAACCTTTCTTCCACCAAAGTTGGTCGTTTACTCAGTTCCAGGAAAGAACCAAACTGGACCATGGCATCCATTCAATCCGCCACTAAACATCATTTATTCCTCTCGAGTCTAAAAAGATTAGACCATTAGATTTTAGAGGAACCTCACATAGCCACGAATCCCACCAAAATTAATCGTATTACCATCACCTACCACCAGGGGCGGCCCTGAGCATGGGCCAGGTGGTCACGGCTCAGGGCCCGACCACAAATGGGCCCAAACTTTTTTTAAAAATATACACATATATATTAAATTCTATATTTAGAATATATATTTGTATTTTATACATAAAAGTCTTGTTAGTGGAGTTGAAAAAAACTATGAAAATTTAATGTAGAGGTCTCAAGTTCAAGCATTGCCTATATCATTATATTAAGTTTTTTTTTTTTAAATTCATTTCTCTTTACAAAATTTTGGGCCCAATTTTTGTTTCCAAGGCCCAAAAGCGTTTTAAACGTTCTCAAATATTTTTCTGCCTACCACCCTTCGAACAAAACTATATATACTCTTTCCATCCGCCATAAGAGCATTGCCTAGCTTCATAATATTGCTACAACTACCCGGTAAATATGTGTTCCAAGGAATCACGGACCAAAGTCTTCTACAATTGTGACAAGCCTCGATCACCCTATGCCACATACTATATTTTTCCGCTTTGAATCTCTATACTCATTTGAATAACAACGCCTCATTCATGTCCCTTAACTTATTTAAACACAAACCTCCCAAACTTTTTTGGAGTGGTCATCCATTCCATGCAGCCCAATGAATCTTTTTGACATTGCTAGCTCCCGCCAAAAAAAAACCTTAGTAATACCTTTTAACTTATCTATGATATTTACCGGCGCTTTGTACAAAGAAAAACGCTTTCAACTTATTTACCGTTTCGACGCGAATCGTTTATATCCATACCGCTTTTAACTCATACCGATTCGGACCGAACTGTTTTCCGTACCAATTTCGACCGGTACCGTTTCACCTACCCTTTCGACTTTCAGAGAACCGTTTTGGACGGTACCGTTTTCGACCCGAACCGTTTTGACCAGTACAATTTTGGGACCGTACCATTTTACCCGAACGGTACCGTTTTGACCCGTACCGTTTTAGTACCGTACCAGTGCGGCCGGTACCGTCACCGTTTTGGACGACCACCGTTTTGGACATACCAGTTTTAATCGGTACCGTTTTGGGACTGTACCAGTTTTGATCGGTTACCGTTTTGGACCGTACCAGTTTTGATCGTACCGTTTTGGACCGTACCAGTTTTGACCGGTTCCGTTTCACCCCAGTACCATTTTGACCGGTACCATTTCACCCGGTGCGGTTTCGACCGGTACCTTTCCGAACCGTACTTTTTTTGACACGCACCGTTTTGACCCGAACCGTTTCGACCCGTACCGCTTTGACCTAAACCCTTTCGACCCGTAACATTTCGACCCGAACCGTTTCGACCCGTACCGTTTTGACACGTATCGTTTCGGTCGAAACGTTGCGCGCCGAAACGGTGGAGGTTAAAAATTTCCGTTTCGAAGGGTACGGGTCGAAACGGTAGAGGTCGAAACAATTTGAGTTGAAACGATACGAGTCGAAACGGTCAAGCTGGTACGGATCGCAACGGTGCGGGTAAACAGTATCTTAGTTGTGGTTAAAATTTTTTTTTTTATGGATTTGTGTTCCAACTTTTGATAAAATGGAGGATTCCATGATCATTCATGTGTTCTCAATCATATGTGATTGTGTGTGACTGTGTGAGTGTTGCTATATATTTTGCAAATTGCAGTCATCAAAGTGTATTCCTACATAAGAATATTCATAATCATACCAATAATCTCCTTTTATCATCACAAAATAGTTGAAGTATTTTATATACTTATTTACATTCCCTTCCTTCATTTCTTCTATCACTGACTTTATAATAGCTTTCTGCTTTTTTCAAATAAAAAAATGGTATAAATGTATAATAGTTGGTTAAAAACAGAAAAACATACGATGATTTGATTGAAAAAAAAAAGTATGATGATAAGGTGTTAAAAATAGCTAGTTTTCAAATACATTTATTTAAAATTAAAACCATAAGGATTTTAACACACTTATTGGACTAACTATTCGAATATGGCACTTTAATTGCAACTACATTTTAAGTTTAAAGTGAAAACAAAAATTAAAATTTACTACTACATGATTTTATATTTTCTGAAATAGAATCATAAAAATCTTTAGAAAAATTATAAAAATAATATAAAAGTACAACCTATGCCCTAGTAAAGTGCCATTTTTAGCACTTAAATATTGAATGCTATCCCAAGTACCATTATCCTTGTGGGCCCTGGTGATTTTTTAAAAGGCTCTTTAGTTTACAATAAAAGTGGTTTCATTTTATACTAATAGTAGTATAAATTTAGACTCATTCACCATAGATTAACAAATTGACAGTAGATTCTCAACGAGCCTAAGTAGTTTTATATTAGAACCAAACCAAGCTTAAATAATCATGTGGTCTAGTAAAAATTTCTTTTGAAGCTCACTTAATAAAAAGAAACTAAACATAACTTATGACTTTATACAAGTCCATTATTCATATAAGTTTTACATGATATAACAAATATATAATACACAAAGGTATTGATATGCATAAAATTACCTATATATTAGTTTAGAAACTTTCATGAATAGTACTAACGGGTTACTATTCAACTCTGTTAAGTTACTATTTAATTCAGTTAAGTTGCTATTTAGCTTAACGGAGTTACTATTTAACTCCGTCAAGTTACTATTTACTCTGCTTTTTTAATTTTTTTTCCTAAATCCGTTTTTTTTTTCTCCGTTAAGTAACTATTTAGCTATATTTTTTTTTCTTTACTCAACTCTGTTAGGCTACTACTCAATTCCGTCATGTTACTACTCAACTCAACTCCGTCAACTACTATCCAACTCCGTAAAGTTACTATTCAAGGCCATCAAGTTACTAGTCAACTCCACTCAACGCCGTTAGGTTTACTACTCAACTCCGTTAGGCTACTTTTCAACTCCGTTAGCTTAACGGAGTTACTATTCAACTGCGTTAAGTATTTAACTTCGTCAAGTTACTATTTACTCTGGTTTTTTAAAAAAAAATTCCGCAACTTCATTTTTTTTCTCTGTTAAGTTTACTATTTAGCTATGTTTTTTTTAATTTTCTTTACTCAATTCCGTTGTGGTACAACTCAACTCCGTAAACTACTATCCAACTCCGTCAATTTACTATCCAACTCCATTCAACGCCGTTAGGTTACTATTCGACTCCGTTAGGCTACTATTCAACTCCGTTAGCTTAACGGCGTTACTATTGAACTCCGTCAAGTTACTATTTACTCTGTTCTTTTAATTTATTTTTTCCCGCAACTCCGTTTTTTCCTCCGATAGGTTACTTCTTTACTTAGCTCCGTTAGGGTGCTACTCAATTCTGTCATGTTACTACTCAACTCAACTCAAGTCTGTCAACTACTATCCAACTCCGTCAAGTAACTATTCAATGCCAGCAAGTTACTATTCAACTCCATTAATTATTGGTTCGCTACATCAGATCTGAAAGCCAATATTCTTGCAACGTATACACCAGTAACAGACACTAGAAAATTAAAAGAAAGACTGTTGTAATACTAAAAGAAATTGCGTCGTCCTTCCACTGTTGTGCATTACATACACAGAATTAGATACCGGTTTAACCTAGGCGCAATGCGCCGCCTCGATTACCACTAGTTATTATAAAAGTACAAATAATATGTGTATAATATTATTATTTAGAAAATATAACCTGTAGTATAAAAAATAATAAATGTATATGATTAAAGTAATTAATAAGTAAGAAACTAGTCGAGCTTAAGCTAAGCTTTAGCTTGAAAAACTATTCACATGCCGAACCCGAGCTTTAAAAACAGAGCTCAAAACAAGCAGAGCTCAAGAGTAAAAAACTACTTACAGGCCAACCTTGAGTTATAAAAATATAGTTTGAATAAGCCGAACTCAAGCTTAAACGAAAGTTGGAAACAATAGCTAACAACGTGTAAAGAATTAAACTTTTACACCCATGTCTTGAAAATTATGGTTTATATTTAGTTTACATTAGGTGGGCACTTAGGTTTTATGATTTTAATTAATTTGAACATCTATGATTACCAAAAAAATGAAAAATCATGACCCTTAACATCTTTAATTTTACTCAATTTATGCATTTCATTTAGTAAAAAGCAACTGATTTAGCATAAAAATCCAAACTTAAAATTTAAATTTGAAATGTCTCTATATGATTCAGTATTGCGATGCAGTCTTAAGAAGACATATGATCTCTAATAAGATCTCAATATTAAGAACTTATAAAGCCCCCACATATTGAGAATGGGCTTAATGGGCCTCTAGGACTTATATTTAACTCTACGTGACAATGTTTATAAATTGATACTGATCCAAATTTGTCCTAGTTAATGATTAATGTCTATAAACTGAAATCATATATTCATATGGCAGTTAACCCTTTCAAATCATCATATAACGATAATACAACTTGTTATTTAATACGCACGTCCCTACTCAATCGGGTCGCGTTGGTTCAACACTCAGAAAGGCAAACTGAACGGGCCAGCCGAATTTTCTAATTCAAAACAAACCGACTGGTTTAGTCCGACCCATGTACCCCTACTTTTATACCTAAAAGCTTTGCAGCAACAGACCATTTAGAAGTTAGAACATTGTACAGCCAACATTGTAGTGGTCAACTCACCGAACCATATCTACCATCTCTTGATCAGAAACCGAGTTATTGACCACTTCAGATTTCCCACAAAAGCCATCATCTCCCAGATTCTCATGACAGCACTTTATAACTTTAATATGCTTTTGCACCTCCCAGAAACCCGAGCTATTACGTTTTCTTCTCCCATTGATACTTACAGGTGCATCTTCTACCATAGCTTGATAGTCTTTGACTCCATTGTCTTTGCCCATGGAACTGTATTTCAAAGCTTTCTCGCGTAATTCTGAGATGCTGTGCTCACATATTTTAAATCCCTGCTGTTCCAGTACCAAAAGCCAGCCTGGGGTTTTTTTTTTTTTTTTTTTTAATAATTAGTATATTAGCAAGAGCGTGTGGGAATGTACGAGTTGTTATAAAAAGGGAAGTACCAATAATGTCCTTCGGGGGAGGAAATATCAGGTGCGGTTGGTTTCACACTTGTCACGCCACCAGTTACCCATGAATTATCTGACGTGGCAGCTGAGATGCCGAGAAGGCGTTGAGATAACAATTGACTGCAACATGGTCACCATTTTCACTGAAATCCATGAAATTCACAAGTCATAATACAAGTTACATGTTCCAAGTTGAAGGGTAGTTTAGGCATTATCCAGATACTTGTGAAACATATATATTGGTCCACAAGACTACTTGTATGTCAAAACCGAAGGACATTTAAACATACGAGTATAATAAATAATTGTACCAAACTATTTCATAATGGAAGGGTGTTGTTACAAACATTATCCATGTCAGTAAAAAAAAACACATATTTTGCTGTCTGGATGACATAAATCAAGCCTTACCTTGCAAACTGCAATGCTGAGTTTGCGACAAACAACCATAAAACCACAATCTCTTTATACTGAGCATCATCAAGAGAGGCATCACAGCTAAGAAACGGGCCGAAATCCAATGCAAACATCATAGAGCACTCGCCTGAGGATGAGTTCATCTGGTGTAGCCTGTAGATATATACATATATAATACATCTCTCTTATATAGGAACCCATTGTATTATGACGAGATAATAAGTCGGTTGGTACAGAAAAACTAACCAAAAGCTTTTCCAACAGGCAAACTTGGTTCCAACAGCATTTTGAAAAGCATAACTGTGATTAATTATATAAAAAAAACAAAATTAAACTACTAAGAGAATGAATTTGAAGTTGCTTGAAGACTAACATGAATCTTTTGACTTCGACTTGAAGTCTTGAACAAATTTCGACATGTAGAAAATGCTAATAAGTATAATGCAGTTAGTTACTTATACAGCTTAAAAACCTCACGCATTTGAAGTAGAATTAGTTTCTCTAACGCATAAAACCAAACCGTCATCTTTCTAACCAGCTAAGTAACAAATGTCGGAAACGACTAAAAATGTCACATCTAAAACTAGTCATAAGAAGCAAGTTTAAAATGTATATCTTGCAAACCTAATACAACAAGGAAACTATCTATGAACACCTAAATGCATTAACTAAACACAAATCACCATACTACGACGTTAATGACTTCAGTCAACGCGTTTTCCTTACATCTCATCTACGTCCATGTAAAGCGCCAAGCATGATCATATCATACAACCTTATTTAGTAGCTATAATTATTAAACTAAATCTACCATTACATCATATAACAAGCTACCAAAAATAGCACGTTTATTATTCACACGGTCTCACCTAAAAACAACGAATTCTTCTTAAACCCCTGAACAATCTGAGCAGCACAACTCTTAACATCCTTACACAAATCACCCGAATCAAACATCACACACAACCTAAACAAAAAAACCTCAACCATAACCCCGGCCGCAAGCCACTTCATCCCACACTCCCCAACAACAATCCCCTTCCGCATATCCTCACTCAAAAGCGGCAAAAACAACGCGAACCCATCCACCCTCCCTTCACTCTCCCTAACCCGATCCGCAATCCAAACCGGCACTAATCCAACCCACCCGACCCCCAATTCACATTCCCCGACCCCATCCCCCTCTCCATTATCCCCACAACACATAATAATATAACTAACTATCCGATCCACTAACCCGATAACCTCCGTATTTTCCGCCTTAAACCTACTCATTTCAACCTTAGACTTAAAATTAACTAAATGATATAAAACCGGGGCAACGATGGATATAGATTGAAAACGGTTAGTATTGGAAGGGTTATGGAATGAAATTAATGAATGGAAGAGATTAATAATGGAAGGTAAAGAGGGTTGAGAGTTAGTTAGGGTTAGGGATAGGGCGGAATGAAACCAGATGAATTCGAGAGGTGGGTGAACCATGGTTTGGATGAGTCTGAAGAAAATGGAGGTGAGTTCGGAGAAGTCGGTTCGGCCGTTGTGGTGCTGGGTTAGGAAGTGGTAGATGGACTCGGTTAACATGGGTTCGAGGGTCTCGGTTAAGGTGGTGGTAGGCTCATGGTTTGTAGCTTCATGGTGTGTGATTGATGGATGCTAAAACCCTAATAATGGGGACAAGTAGTAGTGATGAGGAAGGAACGAGGGAATTTTGGGGATTTTCTTCTAACGGACGGATTTTGAATTTTTTTTTCACAAATTATACTTTTTAAATACTAAATAAATAAATATTATTTTAAAAAAAAAGGTACTCGTATTGATACACCCCCCCTCAATTAAAAGTCACGTGACTATATGTTGTGTATAGACGTATACGCGGCGTGACGTATAAGTCCTGACATAACTTTGACTGATGTGCATTAATTACGTATGGGAGTTTATGCTACCCTCTATACACGGTGTAACCAAAAAAGACTGAGATTGGTTGAATGTTTTGTCAACGACTATCAAGTGATTAATTTCTCTTTATTTGGAGTTAATTCGGGTTGGTATTTAATTGTTCCAAAGTCTATAGGTAGAGACGTTCGACTTTAGTAAGAAACAATTATATAATGGGAATCTCATTTGATTAAGAAATTTTGATTTAACAATGTGTTTTAGAAGTTGAAGATATGTGATTTTTTAATTGAGGGGGAGGGGTGTGCAAACCCGAAATACCCTAAGTTTCACTAATCACACATTGTCAACTCATGATTACTCTAACTAAAAAAACCTTAATAGATGGTAAACACTACACTACTAGCTAGGGATGAGCTCGGTACGGGATCGGTACCGAACCGATACCGATACCGATAATACCGATCCCGAAAATCCCAAAAACCCAATACCGATACCGATACCGATTATACCGGTACGGTATCGGTATCGGTTCGGTATCGGTACGGTACCGGTGTGGTATCGGTATTTTACCTTAAAATACCGAACCGATACCGATACCGATAATACCGAAACCGAAAATCCCAAAATATGGGTACCGATACCGAATACCCTCGGTTCGGTATCGGTTCGGTACGGGATCGGTATTTTTTCGGTTCGGGGTCGGTATTCGGGACCGGATGCTTCATCCCTACTACTAGCTACCTGCCACTTAGGTTGTAGCCTAGTGGTAAAAAGCAAAACTCATTTGGGGGAAACTCAAGTTCAAGTCTTAGGTAAGGTGTAAATTTAGGAGTATTATTGGTGAAGTGATGTTACCTTTCAAAAAAAGTTGACAACACTACCCTACTCCATTACCCACTACTCCATCTCTCACCTACAGACCGGCATCCGACTCGGCTAGTAGCACCTGAGGACATACCCACAACCCCTACCGAAGAGACGGCGGTTGTGTAGCCGTGTGGGTAGGAGGTACCCCATCTTATACCCGGCTGACACCGAGTGACATAACTCTAGAGTCCACATTTAAACCATCTTGACTTTCATCACACGAAACATTATAGAATACTAATCATAAGTCTTGGGCATGATGATGGTTGTGCACAATGCAGAAAAAAAAAATATTCGAGAGTAGAGAGAATGAAAAGAGGAGAATGTTGCCTTAACAAGATAAGCTACCAGAATAAAAATTTTCGTGCAGAGCAGAGTTAAATGGATTTATGTTTGGAGTAAACATGTTGGCTTATACACAGATCAACACTATAATGACATGATTAATTAAAAACATGTCTGGACGAGTCTAACCCTTATATGACACATGTAAACAGACATTTGAATTATCGTGCTAAGTTTGTTAATAAGTTGTCACGATACATTTATGACTTGTTTTATCTATATATGCCATAATTATGTAGCTTTGTAAGCTATCAAAATATATTATAACCAGTGGAGTAGCCATATATAGCTTTAAAGGAGCAGATGCCCCTCAAAAAATAGTGCAATTTGTAATTTTATGTGACTTTTGCTTTATTAATTTTCGGTGTCTAACTTAGATGTGTTAAACCCGCCATGTCATTAGCCATTGGCGTTACTAAAACAACCATATTTGATGTTATTAAATATGTCATGCAACATGTGTATATCAATATTTAAGTAAATAACACATAACATGTTAGTTAAACATGTCTCTGCTCAAGTTCAGTAGCTCTGTTAATCGTGTTGTATCAACACACGAACCTTTTCAAAATAAAAAAAATGAAAATCACGGAAATCAAATTTGACCATACCTAAAAGCCAAAATGAACGTTTATAAAGTCTGTGTGTAAGGACTTCACCGTTGAGGCATAATGAACATGGATAACGTCTTGGCTTAGTTTCAAAATTTTTAAAGGTCCCACCTCTGAACTAATAAATCTTGAACGCATAGATAAATCTTGGTGAAAGCGGCTAGGTAGATGATACTTGTGTTTAGCGTCTAAGCCTAGCCGTTTTCTTTGGCTTGGACGGCTTAGACACTTGATATATGTTTTTAATTCGTAAGTGTCTAGGCTAGCTGTTTTCATAGATTTTTCTTTTTATAATTCTTTTATATATTTGACTCGCAGACGTTTCATACATTCTTTTATCTTTTTTTCCCCTTAGATTTCAACTATAAAATACTAATACAGATTACTTAGTATCAATGAAACGTCTACAGCTAACCTTTATCTTTATCCCGCTCAATTAAGCATCACCACGTCTAAACAAACGTCTACACAAAGACGTTTCTGACGAAACATCTACAACCAGCCTTTACCTTCATTCCACCCGATAAGTATCGCCACTTCTAAAAGCATGAAATATCTACAACTGGTACATAAATGTCTTTTATACATAGATGTCTAATATTTGTATGAAAACAACTTAAATACGTCTATACAAAGTATGCCAACGTCAGTATAAATGTATTAAAGAAAAAGAGGAAATGTTTACCTAGAAGTCGTTTTAAACTAAACCGACTATAGGAAAACAACTAAAATATGATGAAACATCTCAAGCCATCTAAGCCAAAGGACACAATTAGACTTAGACGCTTCAACATATCACAACCGTTTCAGTCTAAACCCTTAGTTGTTTAAGGGATAACAACTACGGTCAGACGCTAGACGCATGTGCTGTTTAACTAGCCGCTTTCAACATAAAATCATCCACGTGATCATGACTTATTAGTTAAGGTGTAGGGCCTTCTAAAATTTTGAAACAACTAAACCAAAACACCTTATATTTTTATTGTATCTTGTGCACTGTAAAGCCTTTACACGTTGACTTTATCGATGTCCAACTATTCATTTGGGCTTTTAGGTGTGGTAAAGAATCATTTCCTCAGGCCTGTAAATGAACCGAACGTTCATGAACTGTTTGACGAGAAGTTCATTTATGTTCGTTTAATTAAACGAACGAACATGAACACACGTTTTGTTCGTTTTATATTCATGAACGTTCGTTTGTGTTCGTTCGTTAATTTTTGTTCGTTTAATTAAACCTTACTTTCTTTTTATTATTTATTTCCCTTTTGTTAAATAATCTTAATTTATATTATAATATATACAATATATTTGATATGTTTTTTAAAAACGTAACCATAATCCTAACATTCTAAACATATCAGCGGCTCTCCACACTTCACAACCCCACCTACATTCTTCTCCACACTTCATAGCCCTACCTTCTTCCACTTCCGACCGACCACGTCCACAGCCCCGTCTCCACTCTCTAGCCTCTAGCCTCCACAACGCCGCAAGTATGAACCACCTTCTCTTATCGTTTTTTTCTCTATAGCTTTGTTCATTTGTGCTTGTTTATATTGATTATTTCTGTTCGTTTATGTTCATGAACTGTTCGTTTAGGTTTTTAAATGAACGAACATAAATGAACACGACAAAATTCTTAATGAACGAAAACGAACACAAAAATGTGTTCGATTATGTGTTTATGTTCGTGTTCGGTTAAAGTTAAATGAACAAACACGAATACGCATGTGTTCGTGTTCGTTTTACAGCCTACATTTCGTTGATTTTCCGAACAAAAAACACATTTTTTTACTAATTTGAGTTTGACTAAATTTGTGTGTGAGAAAAAAAAAAAACCAATAATATAGGATTATTGGATCATTAAACTGAGGAATACAATCGGACCGAAAGTGGGTCTCGTGGGAAGAGAGAGATTCCATCAGACAACACCACCAAAAAAAAAAAAAAAACCTTTTACACAAATTTGTTAACTTTCTTTCTGTGGTTTTAGACAGCAGCAGCTACTGACTGTTAATCCTTCAAATTGGTCTTTTATTGATTGATCCAAGACAGACCCAAATGTTATTAGATTCTTGGAATTGAAGTTTACTTTGCCAAAAATGGACGGAGATGCTGACGTGGCTATGACTACTGAAGCTTTAGACTGGAAATTCTCTCAGGTTTTTGGTGAACGAGCTGCTGGAGAAGACGTTCAAGAAGGTATTATATTATATTATGCAAATATTCTTTAATTTATTGATTGATTGATTGATACCTATTGATCTGTGATATAATGACCCGTTGTGTATTTAGAGTGTTCATGAAATAGCTGAGTTTTTTTATTGGAAATTATTTGATACTAATGGGATTGGTTGCATGTTTATAATGTTGAAGTCTTAAAGGGGTTTATAAAAATAGTTTAGGTAAAAACATAGAGAAGGGGGGGGGGGGGGGGGGGGGGTTGTTTTGGATTTGATCATTTCGAGTAACCGAATAATGGGACAATGTTTATGTTTGTTGTACGAGTGTAACATCTGGCCCCTTGTACCAACCAGTATTGTCCGCTTTGCCTATGAAGAGCTCAAAGCTTTCATTTTGGCTGGGGTGGAGACTTCTTATAACACCACCCAAGCACATGTAATCCACAACCAATGTGTTGCCCAAAACGTGTTAATGGTATTTGAGACAGGGCATTTCTAATGTCCAAGTGTCTCTCGGTCTTTCCTTGGACGGGCAATGTGGTATTTGCCTAAGGTGTCACAACACTGATTATATCAGTCAAACAATATCTTGTCATTCTCTTACAAATTTATGAAAAAGTACAATAATTGAAAGTGAAAAAGGTAAAATGGTTTAAACAAACATGTCATAAGTTATATGTACCTGAGCATTCACAGTAGAGCCTCCATATTATTGTGAGAGGGGCCTCCATATTATATACAGTGTGTATAAGTGGTTGTGAGTAGAGGAGATAGAGAATATATGGAGAAGTTACTGTTCATCAGTAAATTTGATATGGAACTGTTCATCCTCCATAATTGGTTAATATATTTTAAAGTGGTTGTGAGTAGAGGAGAGAGAAAATGTAATGATGAAAGTATAGAATAAATATTATTAAATAAAAAAAAGTGAGAAAAAGTAGTGTTTTTAGAGTAATTATGGAGAAAATATGGAGAAGCTACTGGGAATGCTCTCATATGGTACATAGTATTGAAATTGTTGCATTGTGTTCTTAACCATTATTTAGAATATTTTGTTGTAAACATACAGCCACTTCAAGTCCTTTCTTACTGGTTGACAATGTAGCCTACTGATTACATGTTGAATGCTTTACTTGCAGTTGATATCATTTCCGCAATAGAATTTGATAAAACTGGGATCATCTTGCAACCGGAGATCGTGGGGGCCGTGTGGTTTTGTTTGAAAGAACTGACGGAATAGATGTATGCTGCTTTGCAGTCTTCTTTTAGATTTCTTCACATTTATTCTTCCTGATTCTTTGTTTTTTAAATATTTGAATTGTTTTACTAACATCCGTATTATGACATGAACATGTGTAAATTAGGGCGGTGTTCATCGTAGAGTTTTAGAGGCAATGGATTGTTCTAGCAGCCAGCACCCTGAATTTCACTATAAAACTGAATTTCAAAGTCATGAACCAGAGGTATTCACCATCTCCATATTTTTCTAAAAAAGATGTCGAGTCCTTTTGGTTATTGTTTTGCTGTTCATTTTGTGTCATTTTTTTATGGATCATGTTTTTTTTTTAATATTTTCCATTGATGCTTGTGAAATCAGTTCGACTATCTAAAGAGCTTGGAAATTGAGGAGAAAATAAACAAGATCAGATGGTGTCAGACAGCTAACAATGCCATGTTTTTGCTATCTACTAATGATAAAACTATAAAGTTTTGGAAGGTAAGAATTTTTACAAGTTTGATGGCACCTCTTATCATTCCCTTATGGTAGGCTTGTTTACAGAGATGACACAACCGGTGGGATGGGCAACGGATCAAAACGTGCCACTTTTTGGTATGTGTCAAGACGGGCTTGTAGGGTTGACACAGACCGCCTTTTTGCCTTTTTTTAGTTTGTTATATAAATAATTAAACAAGCATAGAAAACATATATTATATGAATAATAATATAATATTTGAATAAAATGATTTAGGGGTTTTTTAATAAATGGCTATTATTTCCTTTAAATATTTATTTATACTCGTTCGACCAGTTAGATAATAAAAAGTTAAAACATAACCTAAGTCAATACATTTATAAGTAAACGGGTCAAAATGGTCACCTCTACTAATTTCCTTCTATTTTGACCAGGTTCAAGAAAAGAAGATCAAGAAGATGTGCAACTTTAATCTAGACCCTCCAAAACCGACAATCAATGGTTTTGTTAGTACTTCAAATGTGCCTACATCATATAAAACTTGTTTTACAAACGGAGGAAGCAACGACAATCCCCTGAATTTTAGGACCAACCATCTTTCGTCGAGGGGAATTACATCTCTACATTTACCTACGGTAGTGATTTGATCCTAATTATTTATTATTCAATTGTAAATTCTCATTTTTGTAAATTTCAAGTTCTCAACATCCAACACACATTCAGGTAACGAGTCATGAAACCAGCCTTTTAGCTAGATGTCGTAAAACATATGCTCATGCCCATGACTATCATATTAATTCCATCTCAAATAACAGGTGTGCTCCAATATTTTTTCATTAAGACATTGATCAAGGATATAGTGTAATACATGTTTTTATTTATTTATTTATATATTTACTGATGTAAGTTTGTTCTATTTTCATCCTGTAGTGACTGTGAAACATTTATATCAGCCGATGATCTCCGTATAAACCTTTGGAATTTGGAAATTAGCAGTCAAAGTTTAAATATTGTTGACAAGAAGCCTGCAAACATGGAGGATTTAACTGGTGGATTTGACTTATAACATTTACTTTTTTTTTGTTAAAAAATAAACTGCACAAATTTTTAATTGTCAATACTTATTTATATTTGTTGGTGCAGAGGTGATAACTTCAGCAGAGTTTCATCCTTCACACTGTAATATGTTGGCATATAGTAGCTCAAAAGGCTCAATTAGGCTTATTGATTTGCGACAATCAGCTTTATGTGACACTCATAGCCAATTGTTAGTGAATAAAGTTAATTTTTATGGAAAAAAGGGAATACTTTTTTTTATATAATTTGTTATTTTTTTAAAAAAAATTCTTGTTGCAGGTTTGAAGAACATGAAGCTCCTGGTTCTAGATCTTTCTTTTCAGATATTATATCCTCAATTTCTGATATTAAGTTCTCAAAGGGGGTAGGTACATACTAAGCCGTGATTACATGACCCTTAAGGTACGCGTTTTTAAGAAAATATCGTAGGCGTAACTAATTATCTCAGTTCTCATAGCTGTTGTTTCATACATACTTGTTAGATGTGGGATATAAATATGGGTCCTGGCCCAGTTGCAACGTTTCAGGTGCATGAACATTTGAGACCCAAGGTAAACACAATACGCCATTATTATCAGTTATCACTTTTTATTTTTTGACGACTTGTAGCAAAAAATAAATCGACTTCATGAATCAATCTCTTATTCTTTATTTTTCCTTCAGTTATGTGATCTGTATGAAAATGATGCAATCTTTGACAAATTCGAATGTTGTTTGAGTGGAGATGGACAGCGGGTGGCAACTGGTTCATACAGGTCTCATATTTAATTCGTTTTTAATTAATTGGGATCAATTTAATGTTGTACTAACTTTTTTTTTTTTTTTTTAATAATTCAGCAATCTGTTTCGTGTTTTCGGTTGTTCTGAGGGCAGCACAGAAGCAACAACTTTAGAGGCAACCAAGAATCCCACAAGGTACCAATTGGCTAATGTGAATAGTCCCCATCCTTATATTGTATTTGACGTTTGTTTTGTACTTGCCTAATAGGAGACAAATCCAGACACCTCCGAGATTCTTAAGATCTCCTGGAAATAATTCCCATGGAGGTATGCACACCGTTTTCAAATCATAATTATGTCATTGATTTCTTAAGCAGGTTTTGTGTATGTATATTGTATACAAAACCATTTTTAAGTAGAGAACTGCGAGAACCACGTAAACACTAAACACATTTGCATATAATTGCATAACCGCTTCTCTTTCTCTCTCTGGTTATATTTGGAAAACACCTGTTCTCGCAATTCTCAACTTTAAATTGGTTATACACACATAAAGTCATAAACATGTATATTCACTATTTTTTTCTCTCCATAGGATCGGATGACATAAATGGAAATAGTTTTGATTTAACAACAAAGTTGCTCCACCTGGCATGGCACCCAAGTGAAAACTCAATTGCGTGTGCGGCTTCAAACAGTTTGTACATGTATTATGCATGAAGACACAGACACTGGCGTAATTGTAAATTATTGGATTAAGTGAATATAACCAAGCGCTCTCCTACCACCAAGAAACCGAGGTAATTTGATAGTTGGGAGTTGGGACCGAGGTTTTATGTTTGGATTGGAAGGAAGTAGCTGTGTTGTGAATTAGTTTAAACAAACTAAATGGGAGATATAATGTTTTATGTCATGTTGGGTAGGTCTTTGCTTCATATCATGTTTATGGTTAAAATGACATTATAACTATTATACATGATCATGGTTTGAGTTCTCAAGACTAAACTAGTTTCAATAAATGGTGGATTGTATTCTTGAATAAGAGCAAACGTTGAAAGGCGATGTTTAAACATGATTTCAGAAGTTAAAAAGCGACCAGTAGCGTGTGATTCAAAGACTGAAGCAGATCTTATCGACCCATCTCAACCTGGGGAGAATTTCCTTTGATCTTGACTTTACGATCAAATAGAGCAGGACTCTTTTGACTAAGTAAAGTTGAATTGAGTAGGCGGTGAAGGGAAACAAGAATACTCATTTCTTCACATGCAAATGGCAGAACACCAGAACCTGAGTGATCAACATACGACAAGTATTTGGATAACATGATTGGATACGTTATTAGTTACTCCCTCCGTCTCATTTTAGATGTCACGAGGTCCACAAACACACATATTAAGAAATCTTTGTTTGTATGTTGTAAAATGACAATAATATCTTCAAGTTAAAATGAGACAACCTGGATATGAGAATAGCAAACTAGACCCAACCATAACGTATCTTTTAATTAGTTTGGTTCGGACTTCAGATCTACAGTTTAGCGACTAAAATCTAAACGATTGAACACATCCATCCAAATTAACATCCCTAATCGCGCTTAGAGCATCTCCAATGGTTAAGAGCAACTTCAACGGGGTTGCCCCATGGACGGCTCTACATCAACCCGGTCAGGTTGCCCCTCAAAACACAGACTGACACTCCTCTCCTTAAGGATGGTTAAATTTGTTTTCGACAACCGGATATGCATATGCTTCAGCTTAACCATAGAATCAATCATTCACCACATAAATCCTTTCAAAAGCTAAAGACAAGAGGGAGAGGGGTAGCTAATAATAATAATAAAAGAAGGAAATGTACAAAATCCAGTTTGTAACATACATACAAAAGTATTCAAATAATCCTTGCATCATATCTCTTTATTGTGTAGGGCAGCAGGCACCACTCTAAACTAAATCCATATCCATTCCATTTCCCCAATTACACAGCCCCCTAACCAAAAACAGGGGATATACTTGGAAGCACAACATAAATAGACAAAAACACATAATCCAATCGTCTTTTTTTCCTTTTTAAACGCTAATTAGGGGGGAAAGAAGGGCAGGCGGGGGAACTGTATGTGGTTTTTTCCTGCGCGTTTTTGGCTTATTAAAATGGAGGCCATGTAAATATGTGAACTTAAGAGTCCTCATAACAGGACTCACCTCAAAAATCCAGAAAAGAAAAATAAAATAAAATGGCATGTTAGGTTCATATAATGTGATGAGAACTGGTACTCCACTTGTCATGTGGAATGGTGACGGGTGATAGTGCCGCCAGTTGAATCAGAAACTGGCAAGCTTTGGGACAAACTAGAACCGGCTGAGCCACTAGGCATGCTGGTGGAGAGACCATCTTCGTGAGATGACGAAACAAGGTCGGGCCTCAATTCAGATGAGGATGTTGATGGTGCTAGGGTGACGATAGATGACCCAACTGGATATGGTGCAACTGGCATGTCGGCTAGTGAAGATGCAGATGGACTATAACTTAATGTCCCCATTGGGTGATCAAATTTGCATGATGGCCCAAACTTACACACCCCCTTTTGACTGTAATGTGTACAAAGAGGCGCGCCCTGAAACGTACGATACATCAACATAAGGATTAAGAGTCCAAAAACAAAATATAACAGGCATAAAGATGGATGTTTATAATTTGATAAATTTGATTTTAGCTTATGGTGGTCAATTTCAGCAATGTTTTATCTCAAACGGGTTCAAATGGGAGGCAAAACCACAAAACTTGACTTAAAGGGGAGCATGTCAAACGAGCCAAACAGGTTAAAAATTGTCCAAAGTGTATTTTTAACGTTTGCAATCTCCTAAGCCATTTTATTTAAAGATTAAGGTTGCTTATGGTATGTAAATGAGACAGGAAATGGGTATAGGTTTGAACGAACAGGTGAGCGAAAAGGCATAATAAACGTAAACCCAAGCAATAATTTTTTTTTTTTTTAAACAGGGATGTGTAGAGATGCTTACTGGACGGAGGGGAGGCCCATTGGACTAAGCACAAAGTTTGACTTTGGTACAGTCCATTCTGGTGGATGATGATATCTACATGAAGAACCAAATTTACAATCCCCTGTTTTCAAGTAATACTGACATTCAGGTTCACCGGGTCTTTCTGGAAAGGAATGTTCTTTTTTACTAGAAGAAGATGGTATAGAAAGGTAAGATCCGGTGTATGAAGGAACAGGAGGGGATAACTGGGGAGGTACTGCATAAAACGGGGCCCCTCCAACGGTATTAGGAGAGGCTGCTGGATTTACAGGTGCCTGAAATCAACACAATATGTTATTCTGCAAAAACAATTAACTTTAAATATCGGGAAAAATAAGCATCTTTTTTTTTTATAAATACCTGATAAGGATTCCATCCTGGAAATGGGACCATTCCTGGTGGAAGTAGCATTGGACTGTAAGGCGTGGGCATATATGAGCCCGGAAGAAGAGACGGTCTTGCATATACCCCATATGGCTGGGAAGAGGCAACCTGAGATGGGTATATAGCAGAAGGCGTAGATTCAGGCTGCTGTACCTGTGGTGGTGGAATGACGCCGGTAGGCTGGGGATGATGAAATTTACAGGTGACCCCAAACTTACACTGCCCCGTTTTGACATAGTATGAACACTCTTTTTCACCCTGATGATGGATTTATGCCGATGTAAGTCGCAATGTGAAATTCAGATGAATCAAATATAAATAATCAGAGGTAGATTTGGGTCTAACAGGTCAAACAGGTTAAAAGTTTGATTATTTTTTTTATAATATAGAGTAGTTGCAGTCATATTTAGGTCATCCCAGTTAGAGAAAATTGTAAGTGTTTACGGTCGCCCCAGCCCATTTTCACCCAAACCTAGTTTGACCCGTTACACAGCCTGCTTGTTTTGCCACCTCCAGAAAAAACAGGAACTCACAGGACGAAGAGGGTATCCAGACATATTTAGTGGCACTGTACTTGATGATCCAACTCCATGTCTCGGATGATGATACTTGCAGGAAGCTCCGAATTTGCACATTCCTGTTCGCATATAGTACTAGCAACAAAACAGATAAAACACATAAATGAATACAAAAATACGAATTTATAAGCAAAAGACGAATCCATAAACAGAAAAGGTTATGTCAATCTTTCTATAGCTAACATACAAACGAAATTGCGATGATTAATACCAAATTTATTAGTGTCTTTTAACCATCAAACATCACATTAAAAACATAATCTATTCTTCCGCATAGCTAAAAGCATCTGCAAAATTAAATGTAACAAAAAGACGAAACTTTGACCATTGAATTTGGGTCGTAAATCGTAATCTTTGCAGAACAAGAAAACGACATACGCCTTGGATCTCCTGCAATGAATGATCAATGATGCACAAATACACCTTCTAATTAAGTCCTACAAACAGCCTATCATATTAACATTCTTCATGTCTCACAAGAGTCACCGATGATCTATATAATGTATATAGTTTCCACAACAGAAACAAACAAATGACAAGTAAAATTTCTGTTTTGGAAGCACTGTAAAAGACAATTTCGTCATATATCTAATTATAACAAAAACTTGAAATGTAACTCTAACTAGTAATAGAATCCGAGTTTTACACAAACAAACAAACAATCAACGAAATTCAAATCTTGTTACAACAACATTCTATTATCTATAAATACACATCCTTAAATAGTAAAATCCCCAATACAGATGACACAACAACAATCATTCATTCTTGAAATTAGTAATACCTGACAAACGGGTTCACCAGGACGATCGGGGTACTCCTCACCGCCACTAGACCTCACCGCTCCATAAACCTAACAAAACTCACCAAAAACATCCTTAATTTCACTATAATAACGCAAACAACCGATTCACCTATATCCTAAATGCATGTCAAATCAACCCAATTCCCACACAGATCCATGAACACACATGATCAAATTCAAAAACACAATACAAATAATGAATAATTACCGAACCACGATCACGCGGATGGTTAAACCGACACCTAGAACCGTAGCCACAAAACCCTGTTCTCAAATAATAGATACAATCAGCTGCATCAGGGCGTTCAGGGTATGATTCCAACCCACCCCCTAACCCTAACTGCCACACAGGCTCTGCATTCATCATTCACCAAAAAAAAACCCTAAATTAACAATTAAATGAATGAAATTGTAATTGAAATTAATAATGTGAGAATGCAAGTGTACTGACCTTCGAGCCCTGTTTCAGTTACCGGATCAGACTGTGATATCTCCTCCATTGTACAAGATTATTAATTAATTAATAAAGATATGATTTTTATTTATATAAATATATAACTAACTATACAGTTATAAAAAAGATTGTGTATCTATCTATCTATTAGTAATTTAGTATATATCTAATCTATTAACACTGTACACTGAAACCCATAAAGCTAAATTGGGTTTTTTTTTCAAAGATCGGATTTTTAGAGAGAGAAAGAAAGAAAGAAAGAAAGAAAGAAAGGGGGGGGGGGGGGTAATTGTTTCTGGTGATCAGACAATCTTTTTGTTTCTGTAGATATATACGTATAGGGTGTATGTATGTATCATTGTTGAGAAGAGAAGAGAGAGTGTGTGTGTGTTTTTCTCTCTCTCTTGATTTGATGTTTTGAGTGTTTGTTTGATTTTTATTATGGGTTTGTAATCTGTCTTTGATGACTGTTAGTTTACCAACGCGCCATATGGTACAACAGAGTTGTTGTTGTTGTTTCCTCTCTCTCTCTCTCTCTCTCTCTAGGTTTTCTCTCTCTTGGATTGTTTTTATGTGTGATAGAAGGTAAGTTTATAAAAAGGGGATTTTGACTTTGTAAGTCACTTAGTCGGTTTGGTGTGAGCTCGGCAAGGATACTTGGTGGGGTGAGATGGCAAGCCCGTCGATCGGGCACAACCCCCCACCCCCGAGATTTCTTTGGTACATTCGGTGGAAATCCACCATCTTCATCGAGGCTTTTGATTGGTTTTTTTCCCTCTCTCTCTCTCTCTTTTTAAAGGGGGAAGAAGAGAAAATGATGTGACACTGAGTTACATTTGAGGGAGTTGGGGGAAGATGACACCATACCATATAGCCCTAATATTATAATATTTATAGATTAGAAATAGAAAAAAAAAACTAGTGGTTTAGCCTGGTATGTGACGAATTTAGTTAGTATTGATTTGGTTTGTAATTGTTATTATTGTATCTATACTCACTGTAACAATTGGAAGAGAAAACGTACAAATAAAATCATGGTATGCTCAAAAGGATATCAATGCGTGTTCTACATCGATAAAAAAACAACAAAACGAATACCAGGACATGTTCCGATAAGTTAGTAAACTATTCCCCAAGTTGGCTTATACATATATAGGCAATTTGTTATATACAAATTTATACCCTAGTGTCGAGAAGAAAAAAATTAAACACACATACATATTTGGTTTTTATATAAAAAAAGTTAACAAACGGAAGTTATTAAAGAAAAAAATCAAATTAAATGGGTTAAAGACGGATATATTAAATGGGTTAAAGGCGGATATTATTTATATTATTAAGGGTTGAGGCTGAAAATAAAAAAGAACGTTAGTAGCATCACCAACCTAGCTTTTTACTGCGATATATAATCTACAACGCATCATATGTGGCGAAGTTTGAAATTTACAAACCAAGGAAAACAAACCTCATAGTTTGTGGCCGCAGGGGCGGGTCTAGCATAGTAAGAGGGGTAGCCCACGTCATCCCTCAACTTTGTTGGCGAAGTACATTTTCTGTGTAAAACTTTTTTCTTTTCTTTTCTTCGTTTTATGCGTTGACTACTCATGAACAAATTTTTTTAGCCCTCACTACCCTTAACTTTCTTCTAGATTCGCCATTAGATGTGTGAAGGTTTTGAATGGTGGCGTTTAGAATTCCAAAACCTGCAACGACACACATGGCGGCCCCACAATCACATATCCACGAGCGCGCACACATATGTGTATACCTAATATTTTCAATGAGTGGTTGAAATTCTATAGGATGCCGAAAAAGTGGGTGATTTTAAGGAAGTCGGAATTTGACGTGACAATTGAAGTAACATTTGTGAGAGTTGAACGTTGTGGATGCTCTAATGTTAATGGATTCAAATAATCCCAACTATTGACTATTGGCCAACAATAGTCCCAACTACGAAAATAACCACTAGCGGTCTTAACTTTCAGACATTTTGCTCTCAATGGACCCCCCGTTAACTCACACTAACGCCGTTAGCTGAAACTCACAATTCTAGGCGATTTTTCACTGGGTTTGAAAGAGGGAATCGAGACGATGATATTGGTATGTTCAATTGCATAAATGAGCATGGTTCGATGGTTTAATCGTCGGTTCCGGTCATCCCATCCCAGAAGAACATTAACTTACAATCGACAAACTATGCTTATTTCTGCAAATGAACATACCAATATCATCGTCTCGATTCTCTCTTTCAAACCCGGTGAAAAATCACCTAGAGCTGTGAGTTTCAGCTAACGGCGTTAGTGTGAGTTAACAAGGGGTCCATTGAGAGCAAAATGTCTGAAAGTTGGGACCGCTAATGATTATTTTCGTAGTTGTGAATGTTATTGGCCAATAGTCAATAGTTGGGATAACCTATGCAATCTACTTACCAAACCATGTGCCAAACTTTGATTTTTTACCACATCAGCAATCCACGAAAGCAAAACTTTGAATTTTTTGCTACATTAGCAATACACGTCATCAAAAACTAATTTTGTTAACTTTTAGTTAGTATGGGACCGATGAGGGAAATAGGTTAAAAGGTGGGACCACTAGAGTGATTTTCGAAGGTGGGACTAGTGGCGGCCAATACTGATAGTTGGAATTATTTAAATCCAATATTCCTTTAAATAATTATAACTCTCATTTTCCGTCAACAGTCCCAACTTCAAAAAGCATTGCTGACGGTCACACCTTTTAACATATTTCTCCCAGACATTCTCATATTAACTATAAGTTAACTTAGTTAGGGGTTGTTTGGTAAGCCTCTTAATGAGGCTCTGAACCATTCAGCGCTGGATGATTCAACATTCAGCGCGCTTGTTTTAGCTTCTAAATGGAATGGTTAAGGCTGAACCATTAAGACTTGGGATGTTGCTGAACCATTAAGCACCAAACCATTAAACACTGAACTAGGCTGAACCTTAATGAGACTCTCCTACCAATGTGGACAAGGAAACTAACCATTAAGAGGTCCAACTTAATGATTCAGCACTTAACCATTCAGACCTCTTAATGATTCAACACTTAATCAACCAAACAGCCCCTTAGTTTTTGCTGACATGGACTGCCACATAAGCAGTCCACGTAAGCAAAAATTAACTGGATTAACTTTTGGTTAGTGTTAAAAGGTTGGATCGCCAGCAGTGATATTTGAAGGTGGGATTGTGGTGACCAATTGCCGATAATTAAGATTATTTAAATCTAATATTCAAATATTCAATTCTGCAAGTAAAAAACGAACCAAAATACTAGTAGAATGTGTTACCAAATGAAATGTTTCTTCCAACATAGGAAAAAAAATATACAGTATATCCTAGCTCAGCCCAAAGACTTGTTCATTACATACCCTGAGCAACATCCATGATACTTCTTATACATTCGTTCACTTTTCCTTAAAAATCACTATTGAATGCTCCTTTTATAAATTTACCTTGGTGATCATTAATATATGGTCGATCATGAGAAGGAACATCATGATGACATTCCAAAAACTAACAAAAATTTTCACTATCAGATTCTAGAAAAAGTGAATCCTAGCCTCTAAGTACCACATCGATAATAATATAGTGTGTCGGAAGGAACCAACAAAATCCTCTTACATTGGGGCACATATGAGGAAGTTGGATGAAGACATCAAATAAGCAAAACTTCGTTTTTAGTCCGATGGTTGTGGAAAATAGCAAAATATTCACTTAGTTGTGCAAGAGAAATGTATGCATTCGAAGCCTCACGAAAAGGCAATTCAGGTAAAAAAAAAAAAACAATGTTAGAGCATTTGGTGTAGATCTAGAAGATGTAACAACAAACCAAGAACGCCAAGCGACTCCCTTAAATGTTTACGACGCCTGGTTTATTGTCATCAATCTAAAAATAGACAAATGCATCTTTACAAGGTTGAGGGATGTGGTCCAACACACCCTTAGAATTTTGTGAGCATGGCCTGAGTTTCAAGAAGTGAATGCATGCTTCTCATTGTATCTAGTGAAGAAGACGTTTGGATAAGGCCTTAAAAGAAGAAACACTTGTCACTACTCGAGTGGAACTTTTCTGTTTGTTAACTTTATTATACAAAAGGACAACATAAGCAACATCATGGGTGCTATGAATCCTCTTTATGAATGACGACTACAATTTGCAAATGATCAGGTCATCTCTTAATAGTTTCTTATACAAGTGAAGAGATGTGATCCAGTAAATACTACGGAGTATTACTTTAGAATGTCAAGAAGTTACAAAAAAATTGCTTTTTATTATAAAAATCAGGTGGTATGAAGGATATAGTGTTAAAAAATTGTTACTATATCATAGCATATCTTAATTTATGAATTATGATGAGTAATTCTAGAAAATCACTACTCATAAACTATTGGTTTTTATGATAATTTCTTAATTATTAGTATTTTTTTAGCTTACTCAATGAAAAGAAATGTAAGGTTGAGTTGAAATACATAAAAAAAAAAAGTTTTGAAAAGAACGAAAAGGTATATTTTTTTTTAAAACGTCTTCATATATATCCACATATCAGTGGCAAGCTTGACCCGAAACTTTGAGGGGTCGGAAGTCACTAGTTTCGAGAGGTCGAAACCTTATATACCAAAATTTTTTATACAAATACTATAAAGAATTAAAAGTAGGTTTTATGAGTTATCGAGTGTTGATTATTTACATTTTTTTAATGAAAAAAACGGCCTATTCTTTTTATGATACATCCATTTTATCACTTTATATTAAATTTGTCTATAATATGTATAACATGAAGCTCCCAAAAGATAAACTAGTATAATATATTAAACTTTAGTGGAATAGTTGTTTGGGAATGGGATATGACAAAAATGCCCTTTCAATTCGGTACACGTGCATTAAGACGTGTTCACCCTACATCACCACATAATTTTTTATTGGACACTTTTGACAAATCTCATTTCTTCATTTTTTATGACATAATTCATAAAGGTAAAATATTTTATTGTTGTGTATGCCTACTTATAACTCCTCATTCGTTTTGTTTAAATTAGCTTATATGAATGGTTAACGACTTATTACTAAGTTATTTTATTATCTATATATTGATTTTACAAAGCTGATGAATAGTGTTGTTGTCAGGTGACAGCAGCCTATTGGTTTTTTTATGCTGTCTTTTATAGTTATAAACTTATTTAGTTTTGTTACCTTTCACAAAGTTGTTCATAGCATGGTTGGTCTGAATGTTGTTTTGTTATTCTTCCAACCTAGGTTCGAGTCCTCATTTACATGTATTTTTTTCCTTCTCTTCACCTTGGTTGCATACCTGGTGGGCTGGTGTAACCATCTTTGCTTTACACCTGGTCTTTGTGTGTCATTTTCTACAACAAAACACCCATTCATGCACTCTCTCTCACACACTCCTCTACCCAACCCTTTACCCACCCCTTGTCTTCTTTCACACACCACCAAACTTTCACAATTTCCAAAAAGTTTACAGAGAGAAGGTGTGGCAGAGAGAGAGAGGGGGGGGTCGGACTAGGAGGCCGCAAGTGGCCCGACCCCCCCCCCCCCCAGTGACATGACCAACCGGGCTCACCAGCATACCGCTACCGCTATGGCTTTCCAGTTCCACCGCCACCTCCGACGGTGCGATTAAGGTTTCCTGAACCCTAATAACGGTACGGAGAAGCCCAAAATCAAACAGATTTTTTACTCCGATTTGATGGTAAGGTTTTGGTTCACGTAATTCTATTAGTTGAATTTTAGAAAGGAGACTCATGTTTTTATAGTTTTATTTACAGATTAGTTAAGAAGGATTTGAATATATAAGTATTAATTGTTTGCCTGCTGTTTGAAATGAAATATGAGATGAAACTATGTGTCGTAATATTATGTTTCGTTATTTGATATTCGACTAATATGTTGGCACTTTGATTGGCCTGTTTTAGTGTCCCTTTGGTTATTGGTGTTAAATTGGTTGTGAATTGTTGGTGTGATTGATATGTTTTTTTATAATGTAATTTAATTTTGATACAGGCGAGACACCCTGAGCCTGCAAGTGCTGGTTTGAGGCCCACAGTTTGGGAAACAAGCGGCTGTGACGCTGCCCTGAGTGCAGGCGCTGGTCTAGGGTTTGGGTTACGCAGGTTCAGATGTCCAATGAAGGTAACGCGCTTCAAAACATGTTCAATTGAGTCATTGTAAACCAACTTTTAATACTCGTCGAATGCGCGAACCGGTTAAAAGGACTAATGTTGGACCAATACTTGGGTCAACATGGTAAATGAGTGACTAGCTCTTTGCATTATGTAGGCCTCATTGGTCGTTGCTTTGGTGATTTAGGCTCCGATTTGGGTGTTAAGTGAGGGCAGTGGTCTTGGATGTTACACGACTTATGATCTGGGCTCTGATGTTCCAACTCAACTATCATTTGCTACGTAGCAACTAGGTCTCTAATAACTTGCTCATACACACAGTCGAATGTCTCTAATAACTTGCTCATACACACACTCAAACGTCGTGCAACACGTGACAATGCATCTCACTAATTTAATTAAAAAAACTATTAATAAGACATTGATATTTTGATAGTAACAACATCCACATGTTTATGGAAATTTAGAATTTTACAAGTTTTCACTTAAGATCCACATTAAATTTGAGACTTCCATAAAAAAATCTTTACTTTCTCAACAATGCACAAACCTCTACACCCTCCAATCCCCCCATCCCCCCTCGTCCATGTCATCGCACACTTTCACTAAATTATCCAACAACCATAAAATTCATAAAATATATAAAAAGATGACATATTAAGAAATAAAAAATATTAACACATATGAAAAACGTAAAAAATAACATATGAACAAATGAACAATCAAGTGGCTCAGACTTTTGGTCGGATTATGATGCCTAAACTGCCATGGCTGTATTCACGGTTGCAAAATCCGAATTTTTGCCCTAAGATACAGATCGGGTCTAAACTATCATATTTTTTTTTCATAATCATAGCAGAGAATTGGACCAATTTGTTAAAAATCATCACTGCCTCTACCAAGAACAAGAACACATCCGGAAACATCCGAAAAATCGTCATACCAAGTCCGGATCTAGTCATCATCAACATAAAGATAAATAGATCATAACAAAGAACTCAGAACACATTTAAACAAAGAAAGCATTTCTTAATATGCTCAAATACACAGATCCAACAGATCAGACGATCGGAAGCAATTGACGCTATGTTCTGGGGCTCAACTAACGATTAGAAGCTCAATTGACGCAACGATCAGGACCAGTGGCGGATCTAGCCCAAAAAATAAGGGGTATCCCAATTTCTTTTAAAATACCTAATAGATTCGGGGGCGATTATGAGAATACTAGGCCCTCAGTGACTCTGTGCGAGTGGAAAAAATTGGCCATATATATAATATTATATAAAAGTTATCCGTAGTAGGACGATAATTGTGATACCAATAAACAAAACAAAACAAAATTATTGTTGAAAAAAAAATTCTATGTTAAATAGTTTCATTAATCGTGATCAGTACTCTCTTTTAAAATTTTTGTAAAGTTTTTGATTAACTCTTTGTAATTTATACTCTTTAATATCTCATTCTCAATAGTTATTAGTTTATAAAATTCTAATACTTGTTTCTAAATCGTATAATTTATAGGTATATCTCTGTATTAAACCTAACATTTCTTTTTAGTTGGGTCGATTTAGAAATGAAATGATATGAAGATTTTGAAACCTAAGACCATGAGAGAGATTCGAACTCTCGGCTCAACTCCCCCTAACCATTTATAATAAAAATAAAATAAAATAAAGAAAAATTGTCTACAATTTTCATAACAAATAAAATAAATTTAATGAAGAAAAAAAAGTTTAAGTATTGTCATTTGATGACATTTAAAATATAAATAAAAAAAATAAGTGTTCTCAATTAGTGTACTCTTGCTTGTCGTTTCAATATGAAAAGTTTAGTGGCTTCAAGTTTAAATTTACAAACAAAAGAGATAATAACTCATGGTTCTTTTGCATATAAAGTGGGCCCATACAAAAGGCTTCACCACTTTACAACAAAATATATAATGAGTCATTACACTTCACAACAAAATAAAGAAGCAACAATGCAACACCATAATTTTATAGGAAAAAAAATTTCGGTAATCAATTTCATTTTTGGTTTTTTAGTTCAACTATCTTTTGAGGGGTATCCTAGTATTTGCTAATAGGTATCCTATACATAAAATGAGAAAATAATAAAAAAAATCACACTTTGCATACGAAGTTGAGGGTAGCCTGGGCACACCCTGGCTTGGTGATAGATCCGCCCCTGATCAGGACCATATGTTATTGACTAGAGACCAACAATAGATCCAACATCGCAAAACCATATCCATGTGGGTGCTCTAAAACTCTGAAAGATTAGACGTAATAGTCGAAGTATCACAAATTGCAAAATTGTGCTTGTTAGTGTGTTTTTATATAAAAAAACAATTGAGTTCCATTGACCACTTGCGAGTTTACGGGTAGAAGTTGATTGAATAAATGTTAAAAGTTAAACTGTTCTATTAGCATAAATGTAATGTTTACTTTTTTTAATTACAATGATTTATGTTTGTAAACAAAAATTACAGTTCAATAGACATTAAATTAGTTTGACCCAACTTCTACATTTTTTTTAACAAACCAAGCAATCTTCTACTTTTGCTAGACGTTTCGATTTTATACGTATATAAAATGTTACAGTACATGAACATCCTAATTGATAAGCATTAGATTGATATTTCAACTCTTGCGTGTTATTAACTTCTTATAGTTTCCCTATTTTGCTAAAGAATCTAAAGTTTATTCATCCATCATGAATGAAACACCCAAAACTAATAAATTGTACGCAACTTAATACTAAACGTGTTGGATACTAGAAGTGTGTAAAAAAAAACCCGGTTCTGGTAAAAACAAAACTTGAAACGAGGTATTGCTAGGAACGAGTTATGGCGGTATTGGTTTGATAACCGAGCTAGTCATTCATCGATTCCATATCATATGATCAGAAACAAGTTCCAACCCGGTTATACCCTACCCGAACCGGTCAAAACCCGGTCCCGAAAACGTACAGATCGCTTCCTTCTCCAAAATTCGTTGGAGTTGGGACCAGTATTTGTTGTATCGTTTTGATCAATGTAAAACACGTGGTGATATATTTTTGGGTAGATAAAGACTTTACTTTTTTGGGATTTTCCTTTTGGTCGCCATAGGGAGTGTTTGTAAATTCATTGGAGCTACTACCAGTTATTGCAACGAACCGAAGCGGCCAACTTCCCGCTGTGCTACAGTATACGTTTAGCTAAAAAGGATGTTGTATTCAAAATAGAGATGAACTTCTGACCTAACAATATAGGTACCGGTAATATCAGAATCAATACCAATATTCATTTTATTCTTTTTCATCTATATAACACATGTGTCAATATCTTTTGGGCATATCATGACTGTAATTTTTGGGTTTTCTCTTTTGATTGTTAAAACGAGTGTTAGTACCGATGAACCCGAACCGAACCGATTGATTTTCCGCTGCGAAGCGCGGGGAAATCCCACTAGTTACTTGAAAAAGTTAACCACCCTTGCTCCAATTTTAAAACTTTGAACCAGTAGGTATTTTGGGTGGTAAAAACTAGGTTCGGTTTAATGCAATCAAGAAAGAAAACACATTCAAGAAAATCGTCAGTCTCACAAATGATTAGCTTCTAGCGTTTTGGGTGTAGAGAACCTATTTCAAATTAGGGATCATCAGGTCGTTTTAAAATGCAAGTGCTTGGCTAACCATAATTTGCCAAACATCAAACTACTGGTCACAGTTAAAACAATATCTAATGCAGCCTGAACACAAAATTAACCCAGATAGACAACCCCAAAGTATTACATTAATTTGGTTGTAAATATTTACATGGTGCCTTGTGTACGTGAAGCTCTCGCGCCTCCCTCCTATTGTCTCATGCCTCGGCTTTTGTGACCTAAACGCCTCAAGCCTTTCGTAACCAAGGTCTATCTTCTCAACTTCAAATTTTCTAGTTGTGTAGTTCACATTATGATCCACATCAATTTGTCTTTCCCAAAGTATTCCATTAATTTGGTTATAAATATTATAAATACTTTTGGGTGGTAAAAAACAAGTGTGTTATGAAATCAATTCAAAATCATGTTTCTTAGAAGCTATAATTGCTAATGATTAAGTTACAAACATCTCATTGCAGAGCATTCTTTTTGTACCAAGATTACCTTGCTATAACTTCCCCATAACATCTTTTAATGTTCTCATGGTCATCTTTCTCAATCTGATTTATATAACTGACAAACAAAGATCATATGAAAGTACAAATGAAGTAATGGACCCTTTCTGATCAGTTCACAAATAATATATATTTCCCTCAGCCCAGACTGAACCTTAAAAGATTAACCAATCGTCAATTGATATACATGCTTTAACGATAGTCCCATATCATCTGTATCGGCTTTTTGATACAGGATCCATCTACTTGGAGGCGATGGCAACATAAGAGTACGATCTACTGACCGATACTAAGCTAACATGGCCAACATATAAAACCTAGGCAATAGGGAGTAATCCATTGTCTTATTATACCGGTACAATTTAAATAGCCAAAGGTAGAATGTTATTATAGGATGCTAACATTTTTCTTTGTCATTTTTTCATGCCAGTGTGCAGCAGGTCTCCTATGGACTGTTGCCAAAGGACAAGACACTTTCACACCAATCAGCTCTATTATAAGAAGGGAATCGGGATTAGTACACCATGTACTTTAGGATCCATACGCTATTTTTCTGTAAATACCCGTTTATGTTTCGCAAACTGCAGTTTGCAATAACTTTTGCAGAGTAAACAACTTTTTGCAGCTTTTTTTTTTTGAACATTGACTTTCATTAAAAACGGCAGGCACTCAAAAAGCGAGCACCGCCCCAATTACACACACAAATACAACGGGTACTTAGCCCAATCATTCCAAACTATACAATCAAATTTCGATCTATATTTTAACCACAAAAAAGCCTTTGATTTAACTTCCGCCACTGTCTTCATAACTATCATTTCTTTGCCTTGGAAATTTTTTCATTCCTCGCATTCCATATCGCCCAAATACAAATCAAAACAATGCCTCTAACGATCTTTTTCTTCCACTTACCGCCATGCACATTCTTATAAAGAAGTAATAAATCATTAAACTCATAAGCGACAAACGGATCTAACCTGCACCACTTACATATGCCGCTCCAGACACCGAATGTGAAGATGCAATCAACAAAAATATGTTTTAACTCTTCGTTTGCCGATCTGCACATCTGACATGAAGTGTCTTGAACGAACACCCTTCGTCTCGCCAAAGCAAATGATAATTTATTAACACACTATAAACTGCAGTTTATGATGGGAAACCATATAACATGTGTTCCAACCAAGTTCCTTTTATTTTCAACTACTTGTATAGTTTGGTTTGGTTATAAGAAATAGAAATATTCTTCTAACATTTTTTTAGATAGTACAGATTAAATAACCATTTACCTAAATCACGTTAACAAAATTTTATTTTATTTTTTTAAAGATTGTATTAAAATATAAAATTCAGTAAACTAATTCAATTCTAACATACCACCACGACCCTTCACCTTAACATATAACACTCAAATTTTAAGAATACCGTTTTTTATACAAATCAATATAAAGTACTATAGCCATTGGGGTTGGTGGCCCAATGGTAGAAGCAAAGCTTCTAGAAACACCTAAGGGGGAGGTCATGGGTTCAAGTCCCACTAGGAGAAGAAATTTGCCGTTCAAAAAAAAAAAATATAAAGTACTATAAATTCATCGACACTATATAAATACCCTTTTCTATACAAATTAATAAATTCATTCAACTCTATAAATCTTAGATATTTTCGTCAATTTCCACAAATAACATACTCACTACAGGACACACTACGTTGACATATATTTTCTAGACAAATCAACAAATCAAATAGAATACCATATTGATGTTAGACTAATCTTGTAAAAGTTTGCAAGTATAAGGACTAAATATGATTACTTGCAAACATAGGGTTTTGAGATAAGTTTCCCTATTACTTAGAGAGGTTTCCTAGTATGATTATGATACTTAATAGATTAGGATTATGTAGTCTATAAATACATCCCTATGTAATTCATCTTATTCATCTAATACAAAGGACGAGTTCTAAGTAATTGCTTTGTTAACCGATTAACTCCATTAATTGAAGTCAACCAATACAAAAATAAGACAATTATTAATCTAGATATTTCAAAGTTATTTCCAATGACAGTCATCATCTGACATTCGTGAATCCAAATCCTCACCTTCGTAAGAATTATGGTACCAATTCTCCGGCTCTCTTTTGGGATTGTCGTAAACCCAAGCCTTCCTCGGGGTCATAATCTTCGTATGGACCATTTTCATATTGTTCTTGAATCTCTTTGTTGGGACTCTTGTAATCATTTTCATCCACCTCTTCTTTAAGATTGGCATAATCTTTTTCATGTTTTCCTACTTTTCTTTTAAATGTATTGTTTTTTTTTTTCAAACTCGTCACCTTAAGCATGGTTACAACATGACTATCAAAAATAAAAAATTAGATAAGTACTAAATTATACAAAATTGAAACATAAATAATATTTAACTACATAATTAAACAACTCTAAATACATATGTTAAAGGTCAATTCAAATTAAAATACTTTTAAGATTTCAATAATAAACAACAAAGAACAACCAAGTCCTAAGATAATCTTTCATTTTTTTTTTCCATAGCTTTGTTTTTTTTTTTTTTTTTTGCCAATTTCTCTTTATTGTTTTTAGTTCGCAACAAACCAGAGATTACCCTTTCACAACTAGGACACGCTGAAGTATCAACCCACTCAATCAAACCACAACTGGCTATTTGTAATGAAATTAATAAATTAATTAAGCATTTTTTGTAAGTGTAAAATAAAAAACCATCATAAACATTCAACAATACTGAGCAATATCTTACATAGCAAACCCAAACATTTAACTTAAATTATTGAAAATATTAAATTTCATTATTTAGGGAACCGCGATCCAGGGTTGGCCTCTATCTTAAATGCACGATAGCAAGTAGCTGCATCACATTTATAGCAAATCACATCTGCAACATCGAACTATGCTCTACTCAAACTTGCAAAAGAAGGTAATGATTGCGAGATATTTTCCTTGAAAAAAAACCCTGAAATTAAACTTGATCAAACATAAAATCAGCCCACTAAGCCCGTCAAATAGTTCATAATTATCAGCCCATCACACAGCCCATAATTATCAGTCCATAATATTGTGCGTATTAGATTTGGCCATTTGGGTCCATAAATGAAGTAAACGTACTACGTACATATGTCTATATTGATGTTTTATCCAATGTTTTAAAAAACCGGTTTTTTAATTATACCGGATTTGGCTAAAAATGGTTCAACCGATTGAACCGTTTTGTATGGGGCGGTTCAACCGGATTGATTAGTTAGCTATATAATTTCATAAATTTCAACATTAACACAAAAAATAATCTAAAAGTATATAATTACATACTAAATTACTATAAAAAAGTTAATCAATAATTAAAAAATAATCCAAAAGATAATCTAAAGTTTTTTATTTTTTAAAAGTTATTCCTTAATAAAAAAATAATCTAAAAATAACCCAAAAACTAACCTATGCCGGTACCGGTATAGCGGTTCAAACCGGTATACCGGATTTTACCGACAGTATAAAATCGATACCGTTTCCCATATTTACCGGAGTGTTTCGTACCGGATTTCCATCCAAAAATGGTAATACCGGTATAACCGGCCGGTATTTACTGGTTTTAAAAAGGAACAATGGAAATAAATAATTCTAACTATTGACTATTGGCCAATAACAGTCCCAACTACGAAAATTACCAATAATGGTCCCAACTTTCGACATATTGGAATATAATGGACCCAAACTAACAGAGGTCTAACTCCGTTAGTGTGATGCTGACGTGACATCCTAGGTGGCAAAATGATCCTACGTGGCATCCTAGGTGGCAAAATGATTCTACGTGGCATCTTACGTGGCATGCCACGTCAGCACCACACTAACGGAGTTAGACCTCTGTTAGTTTGGGTCCATTATCTTCCAATATGTCGAAAGTTGGGACCACTATTGGTAATTTTCGTAGTTGGGACTGTTATTGACCAATAATTATTTATTTCCATTATTCCTTTTTAAAACATTGGTTTTACCTCTGGTTGAGGCGTAAATAACTAAAACCAAGTTCGAGCTCATCAGTGTTGGCCGTTTAATATTGGGCCATAATATATAATGTATTATCTCTAGTGCATTCGTTGTGGACAGAATTTCACGGTTCATAATGCTTAAAATATAAGTATGGGGAACTCAAACATCTTAATATATGTTGGAATACTATTGTATGTTACCTTATTAAGGAGGAGAGATGGTTAAGATGGTCATTTCAGCATCATTTTAAGATGGCATCTCAAAAGCCTAAAGTGTTGAAGTTGCTGTGTTACCTATGTATGAGATGAAGGACATTATTAGCGATTGAATGGGATTTAATGCCATAGAAGCCTGTAGATGAAACGTTTCCCCTTCAAAGACACACACATTACCGATTTATTATCCGTTTCAATCAAAACTCTTCTCCCTAAAATCTCCATGTAAGCCACCACAATTCTCATTCTTCCCACCTGTCACTCTCATCCATCGCCTCCATGGAAGACGCTCCTGAGCTACAGTTCTGTTCCCCTAACTCATAGGTATGATGGCATATTAATTCTTTTTTTTGCATTTTTATGGGCAATTCTAGGGTTTGGGTTTGGTTCCGTGATATTTAATCTTACAAATCCTTTTTTAGTTAAAGGAAGAATCTTGTGTGTTATTATCCTGTATATTTAGATAATAGCTGCTTATTGTTAAGGATGAGTAAGGGTTCTTGAATCTAAAACTTAACAACATTAATTGGGTAATGTAATAGAACAAATGTTTAAATGAGACTCAAGAAACCAATGGTTGATTACTTTATTCTATTTTTTTTTTAAAACTAAACAACATCAATTAGTTTATGTAAAAAGAAAAGAAATGGTTTTGTTTTCGGATCCAAGAACCATCTTTTTTCTATAACATGAGTTTATTTGTTATATTATGTGGTTGGTAAATTATTAAATGGTCATTTCGGCTTTGTTTCAGTTTATGTGGAGAGGTAGTTACGATAGTGTATCAACCGCAGGCAGTGTTTCATATCCGTCCAGTTAATCGTTGTTCATCTACAGCTGCTGGTATGCTTGTTATATTTTGTGGATTTCTTTAGTCTTTTTGTCTTGTGTAATTAAAAGCATAGTCACATGGAACGCGGTACGTTCCGGTACACGGTACGAAAACTGGTACGCGAGTCGTGCATATGTAAAATTCGGTACGAGGGGGGGTAGGCTCATTCGGAACGCCAATCCGGTACGTGGTACGGTGTACCATATAATCTGGTACATCGTATTATATACGAAACATTTTACATGTAAACTAGTAAAGATAAATGGGGTAAAATGTTAAATGTCCAAATTAATTTTACACTTTTTATGTAAAATTTTACAAGTTTAGAGATTAAATGTAAAGTAGTGAAAAATGAAGGAGTTAAATGTTAAAAACCTAAACTTATTTTAACCCTAAAATGCACCAACAGCGTCGGAATTTCCGCCGGAGTTCCCTTTTCAGACTCAGGTACGTGTTTCTTAGTGTTTCCAATCGCATACCCAAACAATTGGAAACGCGTACCGGTTGGAATTAGGTCGAAATTCTTAAGAATCGGGAACGGTCAATTTTAACGATCCGGAACGACTCTGTACCCGTTTCCGGTACACCGAATCGGGAACGCAGATCGTAGGTGATATAGCGTTTCCTGTGACTATGATTAAAAGTATATTTGTTGTAATTTTGTTTTTGTAGGTCACGAAGAGGCTGTGCTTTCAGTCGCTTTTAGTCCTGATGGACAACAGATGGCTAGCGGTTCAAGTGACACAACTGTCCGGCTATGGGACTTGAATACCCAAAACCCTATTCTCTTGTACATGTCAGAGACCATCATAATCATAAATATGTTTACTATTTGTACTTTTAGTGTGGATACTTCATTTTGAAAACTTCTTTCCTATCCGAAACTTCGATAGCGGTGCCAATATTTGTTTTATGGTTTCCGACATAAACCTTGTTTCAAAACACGGCCGAAAAATGTTGAAAGCAGTATTCAAAATAAAGTGTTTGTCCATAAGTTATAGTGAGCGCTGCAAACATATCGCAACAACATCGCAGGTTTGCACTTATATAAACGTTTTATATGTATTACCAGGCTCTGCTACATGCTTAACAACTTAAGATAGGCCCTGGGATTGGCTGCTGCAACCAATGACCCTGAAGGTATTGAAGTTCATAATTGAGGACTTGCACCAAAAGGTTTGTATTCTTCATCCAAATTTTATATCTGAAGAAGCAAATTATTTAATTCTCCGATAAAACAGTATAACTTTCTCATTGGTGTATTGAATCCATTAACTGAACCAAGTCGGTTGGTTTGACCAGTTTAAAAAAATGTACATGTTAGTTTTGGTGGTTTGACGGCTTCATTGTTCAGGCTATAATTTGGAACTTGGAACTCACCCATTTATATCTAGCCAGTCGTGTAACACTTTTTGTTGGCTTAATTTTTTTAATTTTTAGAATGCAGTTGTTTTTATCGGCTCTTAGAACGCAGTTAACAAGCCTTTTAAAAATGTATAACTTCATGTTAATAAAGAGATTTCAGTGTTCTTATACAAACGCAATACGGCAATAGTGCTTCATTCTGTTGCTACATTAACAAGAATTTTTTTTAATTTTATGTTAATCGTTGTATAATATTTTTGTGGTGTTGTTTTTTCGTTTTGTAACAACACACTTCGACAGGGGGCTTCAACCCGGCACTTATCTTGGATAATCGTTATTTTCAATCACGTACACCATATCTAGATAACGGACTTATTCTGTTTGCTCTATGATCAGTAATACAGGTTAGTATATACTTTAACTGTTCTGAATAATAACTTTTATGGGTTACATTTAATGAACAATTGGTTAACACAATCTTTTTATTGTTCTTGGTGAGGGATTTTGTGACTTTGTTTGACTTTGATGTGTAATTTTATTTATATCAAAATGGTAGTTAATACTTTCTTGATATTCGTTTTACCAACTAATAGGAAGGGGACATAAGTACAATATAAGAACTTGAATTTAGGATATTACTCCATGAGAAATGCCAACGAAAGATTCCAAAAATAGTGACTGGCATCTTCAAAATGCTAACTTTCTTGGCTTGGCTGCTAAACTCGTAGGATTCGATCAAATTACCCATTTGATGGTAAAAGTAATGGAAGAGAGCTTTTCTTGTTCATGTGAACCAGGTCATTTTTACTATTTTAAAGTATTTAATTTTGGGTAATATGTGCCTTTTGCCATATAATAGGTGACCACATTTGCATAAACACTTTAAATAGGTCCAACACATTAAAACAAATAGATTTATTAGACACACTTTTTTCTAAACTAAACATCCCAGTGTTTAGTTTGAGTAAAGGTAAGTTAATGGATAATCTTCTGTAAATGTGGAAATTTTGACCTGTTTACAAGTATTGGGTCAATATGGGTTACATTTTGTATCAAACAGGTCAATTGGATATAACCTTCTGAAAAAACAAAAATGTTAATGAACATGAATAGGGGGTGGAGCATGTAATTTATACATGCAAAATGGACATTGCAAGTTTGGGTGCAATTGCAAACTTGACCACCCACTTGCAGCTGCAGTCATCTATGGACCATTTGACATACCAATTACACCATATATGACCATGCCTTCTTCAAGTTTATTATCAGAAAGGTTCAACATGGATCCTCATTCAAGTAGTTCAATTGGTTTGATGTTTCCTCAGGGTCGAACGGGTTCCATATGGGAAGTACAACTCTCGGGTCAAAGTCACACTTCTCCGCAAAGGTGTAAACAAGGCAGTCGAAGATGTTAATATAGGTCGAAGATGTTAATATAGTATGACTTGGGGGTCCACGCGCTGCTACATTTATTAGGTGTTACATAGTGATTGTCGGTTCATGTT
>JAUTDX010001094.1:0-71951 GCA_030844895.1 Ambrosia x helenae | reverse complement strand
TGACTTGCCAAATGAAGGTGTTTCACGTCTTCAAGAGTGCTCGATCAGGTGGTCTGGTTATATAACAATATCGGGTCCGAACGACTATACTTTTCACCGAAGAACAATGTTTTTATTCGATCATGGTAAGTTATAAGACGATTTAAGTGTTTATTATCGTTAAATAAAATGATATTATGTTTATATAGAGTGATTAAAAAAGATAACAAAGAATAGTTAAATAAAACTAACATGCACAAAATTTTTTACAAAAGGTCACGGTGAACTAAGCGACAATTAGTTTTAACAGACTTTTAGTGTCATAAATATATAATCATCTGTTTAATAGTTTTAATGAAGTAGGATTTATTTATAATTTTGTGTCGTATTTTGAGACTTCTGTTAAGTTTAATTAAAAAGGTATTAAATACTTTTCATATGATATAACCTGTTCACACTAAATTTTGGCCAAACTGAACTAATTGAAAAGGAAAACCTTATGTTTTTTATAATTGGATTGATCATTGAAATGGCTGTTTTAACCTGAAAAACCTGTGTTTTTATATATAAGATTGATCATCAAAAGGGTGGTTTTACCGGTCAGACCATTTCAAACAATCAGATAACGTCATTAGCCATTGAAAAATAAAAGCTAATCATCATCATACTCAGTTAATCTCACCAATAGCAAAAGCTCGATCTGAGGAGGGTAAAATGTAGACAGCCTTACCCCCTTTAGAATTGAGAAGCTGCTTCCAGTGTAAATTCATAAAACTTATTTGAATCAAAATACGAAACTAATTTTATCTTTTGGTGTGCATTTGTAATGTTAGGGGCTGTTTGGTAGCCTCTTATGTGGCGCCTTAGACATTCAAGTCACCAGTGCTGAATGATTCAGCATTCATGAGCGCGTTTGTTTCAGCCTGAATGGAATGGTTAAGGCTGAATCATTAAGACTTGGGATGTTGCTCAACATTAAGCAACGAATCATTAAGCACTTAACTAGTTGAACCTTAATGAAATTCTCATACCAATGTGGGACAAGAAAATAACCATTAAGAGGTCCAACATAATGATTCAGCACTTAACATCATGACCTCTTAACCATTCAGAGCTCTTAATGATTCAGCACTTATTCAACCAAACAGCCCCTTAATAAATATGGAGTCTGAAATAACACAAAATGTAGACTCAAGTATTAAACGAATCATTAAATAACAAAAATAAAAAATCCGACTCAACCATCAATCCAGTATGTCGGTTCAATTGCTACAAAGATATGAGACATTTGTTAGGGTGGGAGGAGGTGCTTCTCTCAATTACCTTGGATTCCAACAACACTACTGACGCACTACCATGTCTTTTTATTTCCTCTACCCTCACCAGTGACTACCACTACCCCTCTACACCTATCCGAGGGTACTGGCAGCCGTGTACCCACGACGGCAAACACCACCCTCAACCACTCAACCCTAACCATCCTACCAATAATGAAGATAGCCGTTTTTATCGACATGGTAATGTCTGATTATACTAACTTTTAAAGCATGAGTAATGCATTCAAGGGCAAAGACAACAATCGTTAGCAACAAATGATGCCTTCTTTAATGGGTAAATGGAAACATTTTGAAACAAATGTACTAACTTTAATCTACTTTTTAGTTACAACAAGCTAGAGAAAGTCCAAAACGCATTTGAGTTACTTTTACTTTGTATATTCCTATTTATAAAAAAAATACACAAATTTTATGATTGGTTTATTGTAGCTTTAAGAAAAAAGTTGTTACTTGATTCCTACGGTATATAAATAATTTGTAAAGTTTATGAATAATTTTTTATGAAAATGGTATATGCGTAAAATTGACGCCCCCTTGATTTTGGTAGTTATCATATTTTATTTGAATTAACAGAATAAACTAACACGCTAAGTCACTATTCATGGAAGTTTGGTTTTTAATATATAGGATAATTGATTTTGGTAGTTATCATATTTATTTGAATTAACAGAATAAACTAACACGCTAAGTCACTATTCATGGAAGTTTGGTTTTTAATATATAGGATAATTGATTTTGGTAGTTATCATATTTATTTGAATTAACAGAATAAACTAACACGCTAAGTCACTATTCATGGAAGTTTGGTTAAGTCACTATTCATGGAAGTTTGGTTTTTAATATATAGGATAACTAGATTATACCCCGGGAATGTCCCGGGGTTGAAATATCTAATATGACATATTAATTTTACATATGAAATAGAATGATGCGCTTTACAGTTACATGCATGAAAGCTTTGGGTAGCAGCTAACCTAAAACAATTAAAAATATATCTCCAATGTTAACGCCTAACCTTAAACAATGTATAACTCTAATATTAATATCTAACCTAAAACAATGTATAACTCCAATGCTAACGCATGTTGAAAATATAATTCATATTTACTGATTTGAACATAATTAGTGACTTGCCTATACATGATTAATGATTTACCTGAACACTTTGTGTATTTTTTCTTTTTGAACATAACCCAACAAAAAATAATCGTTTTTTTTCCTCCGTTTTTTATATAGCACTATGATACTCGTTGGAAAGATAATAAAACGCTCGTTAATTTGGTGTAATTTTTTTCTTTAAAAAATCTCGTATATAAAAGATATTGACGTTTAAAAATTATAGGAGGAAACATAAAAGAGAAAAATCTAATTTTGTTTTTAAATTATTTTTTTTCTAAAATATCTCATTGCCACATGGGATGACACATGGCACACTCAAGGAGGAGAATGCCTCTTTGAGTGCCATGTCATTAAAATTGCTTTGGTTTATTATATGTATAGATAGATTGATTTTGGTAGTTATCATATTTATTTGAATTAACAGAATAAACTAACATGCTAAGTCACTATTCATGGAAGTTTGGTTTTTAATATATAGGATAATTCTTTAAACTTATCTTAGTTATATATCTTACCATAGCTTCAACAAGAACTTCAAGAAGAACGTAAGAGGCAAAAAGAACATCAAAGGCGAAGAATACGATGAACTAAAAATTGAAATCAAAGAATATGATTTCCCAATTTTATCACAGCTCTAGTGATTCCAAGGTTTTCTACAAGATTCTTTATTGACAAACGATTTCATCTATTCATTCGATACATGTACGTCTCAAGAACACGCTTTCTCATAAACAACCATAAAATGATTTTATTGGAACATATCAAGTCCACACTCTCCAAATATGGCATGTTTAAAGAATCAAAAGTTGATTTCTCATCAAGTTACGTTACTTTTGTTGACGAAGACGAAGACGAAAGTGGATGAAGTTAGCCATTTATACATAGTTGTGGGTTAATTGTTTACATATAATTCACGAAAGTGGATGAAAGTTCGATTCGTTTGCAGCCCTAACATCTCACAGTATAATTCATATGCATTCTTATTTCTCAATAAAGTTAGTATAACATAAACATAACATTAAACGATTCTTGAAGGTCTAATTTGGTAGTTTTATAAAAGTTAAAGGGGGCGTTTTTATCGTTTTTTGGTTTTATAAATTATAATCTCTTGTATGTAAAGTATGCATCTACTACCGCCCCTTATCTTCTCCAAATAAGTGCCCTAGAAATACAAATACAGATTATTATTAATTTATTATTATTAATAATAATATTATTAATATTAATATTAACTCCACACCCTTGTAATTGTTACTACGAAAAGATCTGGAGAAAGTTTTATAAAAGTTTCTTCATTCCGTTTGTCAGGAGAAGGTTTAATCTGTTTTGATCTGTTAGGGTTTTTGTTGAAACGGTTTATAATTAAGAGTTGACATGGCGGATGCTGTTGAAGAAGATGAGTACGAGAGTGATCCGGAGCAGGCGAAGCTTCATTGACGATGCGAAGGAGGATGGAGGCGAGTGATGATGAGGAAGAGGAAGAAGAGGATTCTAGGGTTAGGGATAGGGATAGGGTTTCGGATTATGAGTCTGATGGTCAGGGTGCTGCTGCTGAGTATGATGATAATAATGATGATGATGATAATGATGATGATGGTGATGAAGAAGAAGAAGGATATGATTTGGTTGAGGAAGTGGAAGATGGAGTTGAGGGGAGTTCTGTTGGTGTGAAATTGGGAAAGACGAAAGGGATGAGAGCGGTGATCGGTTGATGATAATGGGAATGGAGTGGGGGAAGGGGAAGGGGAAGGAGGGGGAGGGGAGAAGAAGGAGAATGAGCCGTTTGCGGTGCCGACAGCGGGGGCGTTTTACATGCATGATGATCGGTTTCGAGACAGTGCTGGCGGTAGACACAGGTGATTTTGTGTTTTGGTTTGGGTTTGGGTTTATGTTTATGGTGTATTGTTGTTGGTATTTGTTTTTATCTGTGTTTACTGTTTAGGTGTATTGCTGTAGTTAATTGGAATGATACTTTAGATTTTTGTACTTTTATCCTTAGTTTTAGTTGGTAGGTTTGCCGGCTCCGTTGTTGCAAGGATGTGCCTTTAGTGTTTTGGGTGAGGAGCCTTGAAGTCGGATTGCTTGGTTTAGTTAGTTTTTATATGGCCTAAGCTTTGACTAAGTTTTTCACTATTAGTTACTGTTTTTGACTAAGTGTATATAACTGTAACAGAAGTTAATAGATCGTAGTTTATCGTTATCTATAGTCTTCTCTCTGGGTATCGACATGTGTAAGTGAAATTGTGAAAATAACATGTTAAGGTTTTGATGAGTGGTATGTAGGAATCAGAGGAGTACCGGAGCAGGCTAACTCATTAGTCATTACTTAGGGCTGATAGACAAAAAAATCTGTATTTGTTCTCAAGCTTAGATTGGTATCTGAAAGGGTGTCCCAAAGACAATTTAAGTTGCATATCACATTATTAAATTAAACTGTGACAAGCTGAATCACCTAGGTATGATCTTCTGCAAGAGTGTACCAGTTTTATTGTGTGTGGTACTGTGTAGTTCTGTACCCACCTTTTGTTGTATCATAACCTCAACCTTTGTGCGTTGGAACCAATAATGCTTTCTGTTATGTATATTTTATACCGTTTTTTATTGTTGATCTTTTGTTTGTTGCAAGTTTCATCCATATTTGTGTGTAAGTTACTAAGTTACCACCCTTGTCTCTTTATTCCATATATGCTCTCAAAAAGGAGCTTACCTTTGATTGTTTAGTGATAGATGGGTTATGATTACCATTAAGATTGATAAATATTTTCATATCTCAACCTAATGAATTGACTATAACTCTAAGCTATGAACATGTCAGTACACCACAAAATAAGGCCATTCAATCTTTACTGGAGTCTATTGGTAAAGTAGTTCTTGTCAGTTTTTGAGTTAAACCAACTAGTAGGCTGACTTTTCATATTGGGAAGTGGACCCACTTTTGAGAGGATGGGTGAAGTTTTAGAATTTGAAGTCCACTGACAATAGTTCTTGACGAAATTCGAAAACACGACACCACATATTTTGCTATCAGTTTGTGATTCAGATTTCAGTCATCCAGATACAATAGTTATTTTAATTTTTGATTCAAACACGATTGCAGGTCAACTATAATACTTGATTTTTTTTTGTATTGTAATGTATAGGATATGACACAGAAGCTACCCATATTTAAGTACAGAACAAATATGCAAAACATCCGTCACAAGAATGATCTGCTGTCCTACTTTTTATGTGGCTGCGTAACGCATAGTTATCAAAGGCGCTAGGCGCACTCAAGGCATATAGGCCTCGCCTAGGGCCTAGGCGCAAATCATAAAAAAAGTGAGGACTTGAGGAAAAAAAAGCGCACTTAAATGAAAAAATAAAAAATATATTATGTATGATGTTCTTTAAAAGTTTTTAACATTTAACCCCCTTATCTTTCAATAGTTTACATTAGTCTCCAAACTTATAAGTTTTTACCTAAAAAGTGTAAAATTAGTTTGTGTATTTATAACCTTTAACCCCCTTTATCTTCACAAGTTTACATTTGGTCCTTAAATTGTACATTTATGATTTATACATAAAAAAGTAAAAAATAATTATAATATATATCTATATCTTAAATTTTCTACTACTTTATCGCTAAAAACGAAGTAGCGGACCCTATTTACCGCTATTCGCTACGTCATATAGGCAGGTTGTCGCATTCGCAGTTGACAACTGTGGTTCCATCTTTATTTTCATGAAACTGTTTATAAAACTTTGTCTCCAATGATACATGGAAAGATGGATTTGTTGAGAATATTAACATATGAAAGCATTCGACTTTTGTTCTTGTTTACGGAGTGTTGTTATAATCATTTTATGACGCATATAATTTAACATTATAGTTTGGTCGAAACTTGCAAAATAATGTGGAGGTGACATAGTAATATTTAGTATCTTCTTTATAAAAAATATATGCACTCAGGTATGCTATAGTTGTAAACATGGAGATCATTAATTGGAAACAATGTTTTTATTTATCATATTGTTAGACATAACCAAAATCTCTTGCTGGTGAATCTGCTTAATTAAAACTGTTTTTATGTTGTCTGTGCTCGTGCTACAAAACTAAAATTGAAACTACAATCTGTTTTTTATGTGTCTCTGTGTCAAAGTTGTAAGTTGGAGTGTTGGATAGTTGTTATTTTTGTTGCAGTTATATCATATGCAGTTTTATTTTAGGCTGTAGACATGTATCTTTTTAGTATCTGGTTTCACTTTTCAGTTACATTTTTTCAGATAATGATTTGTCAAATTATAAAGTTTTTGTCAATGTGATGATTTTAGGCGAACTCTTGGTGGGAGGAAATTGTGGGAGCTGAGAGATGAAAGCAAATGGGGCCATGACAAGTTTGAAGAAATGACTATGCCCGAAAGGCCATACAATGAGGTGAACTATTATTGTGTGTATATGGGTATGTGTGTTTGTGTAATTCTTTCGTTCTAATATCTCTTGCATTACCAGGGTAGGCGGGTTCCCAGGGGTCGTAATCGAGGCCGTGGTAGAAATCGAGGTGAAGATCATGGATTTGTGCGCGGAAATAGGCCTAAAAGTTACAACAATAACAATCAAATGAGTGGGCCCAAGTCTGTAAGAGGCCGAGGCCCTAGAAGATATCAGCCTTCTACACCAAACAGCTTTGAAGCTCCTGCACAAGGCAGACAGTGAGTAGAAATATCATGATCTCTATTTTTCAACTATTTTCTCTTTAATCTGTATAGTATTTAATTGCCAAGTGTTGTAGGTCTGCCAAAGCAGTTGAGAAAACCTCCCATGCAAGTTCAGGAAGAGCATCTGTTGCCACGTCAGCATCAGAATCTGCTCAAGTTCCGGTTAGGAAAAATGTTGCCTCGAATTTGAATTATGCTTCTCCGCCATTTTATCCTTCTGGTTCTTCGACCAAAGAAACCAACTTGACTCAGAAAAAAGAAGCTCAAACCGGATCACTTAATAGGGGCCCACACACTTCTGTTATGACAGAGAATTATCCAGTTTCGCAGTCCAATATTCCTCGTGGGAAAAATGTTTCTGTTTCTTTAGGTATGGACAAGCTTTATATAGACGATTCAATCTCTAAGCCCCTAAACAACTTGCAGCCCCGGCCTGAAGGGAGAGGCCCAATTTCATTTGGGCAAGTGACATATCAACCCGTAAATAGGCCCAATCTTCAACCTTCTAGTCAACAGTTTGGGGCTCGTTCGGCTAGTGGGTCCCGGGCATCTTCCCCACCAAAAGCAGGTCCCGCACATGGGCTTGAACCTGTAGACGTGGAGTCTTCTACAGAATCTAATGATTCTAAGACTGCATTGGTTGGAAAAGGAAAAGGTAGTATTACAAGTAGTGGAATGAGCTCATTTTCTTATGGTGATCAAAACTTCCCTGGAGCTCCAACATTCTTGCCAGGTAAATGAATTACTGATAACATATGTTCATGAATCATAAGTTCATAACATTGAACTATTTTAATTTTATTAATTTTTAAAGACATGAAATGATGGTATATAATCTGTTATATTTGTGTATTGCGATGTAGTTATGCAATTTGCAGGGCAGCACCCTGGGGGTCTTGGAGTTCCTGCTGTTGGCATGGCTTTCCCTGGATATGTTGCTCAGCCCAACTGGATGGGAAATTCTGAGATGACATGGTAACAAAATTTATTTGTTTTGCAGTCTTCCTTAAGTTGAGTACTAATATCTTTGATGTTGTTATACTAGGTTACCTGTTCTGGCTGGTGCTGCTGGAGCTTTGGGTGCTGCTGGACTAGGGGCACCCTATCCTTATATCACAATGGATGGTGCTTATCATGCGCGTGCATCTGGCCAGTCAGCAGCATTAGTTCCTCCTATAAGGTACACCATCGTTTGGCTGAAAGTTATGTTCACATATATGACTGCAGTTTATTTAGTTTATTTTGTCTATTTTTTTCCAGCAAAGACGGTAATATCAATAAATCTGGCAGTGGAATGATGCCATCTCAAAAACCTGGTAAGATATTACATAATGTCAATATCTTAAACTTACAAAAGAAAAAAAAACAGACAATTAATTCAAATTGTTGTTATTTAAATTGTTTTTGCAGAACTTGCAAATGATGAATTGAGGCAACGCCAAAATAAAGCTCGCAGGCAAGTTGTGTTTTTCTTTTACATCTTTTTGGTTTTAAAATATTGTTCTTTGTAACTGATTTATGGTATTTTTTTGGCTAATACGCAGATACACCGAAATGAAGTTTGATAAGTGAAGTATGTAATACATCAAAAAGCTATTGAAATTAGCTTATAAAGATCACTTTCCAACTGAGTTCCTTGTTCTGAAATTCTGAGTGCTGCTGGCCTTAGGCCTTCTGTGATTTCCAGTTTACTCCTGGACCACTTTGGGCGACCGCAGTATTCCCCAATTATTTACGGTAATTGGCCTTCTTTCAATTATTTCTATCTTGTTACATTAAAATGTCTGCAACCCGTTTGAGAAGTGATAGTTTCTTTCATATTTGTTTATTATACGCCTACTTCCGTGTCTGTATTCGGTTTACACCTTGGACTTATGAGACCATCATGTTAATGTTTCTCTGTACACACCAGGTATGTGTTTGAAACGCCTGCTCATGCTGTGTCCTCCTAGTTAAAGAATGCAGTCTGACAGGTGGCAGGACTTTTTATGGATGCAAGGTATAAAAAACACCTTGCATGTTTATTTTATATATTTATATAGTATTTCCACATAACTGTGAGTGATTGTTGGCATGCTTGTTTTCTTTTTCAGGTTTATTGTGGCTTTGTTTCTCTCTCTTTTTTTGGGTCCTTTTTCAATTGTGAAAGTTTTTGGTTGGTAGGGCTCTCTTTGAAAATATATTTGGGAGAATAGTAAATGAACAATAGCAGTGGCTTTGTGTCAAGTTTTGTGAACCTCCTTTGTTTGTTTTCGTTCTTGGTTCTTCGTTTTTGAGGATTGAGTTGTGTTTGGGGGTTGAATTGCCATCTGTTTTGCTTTGCAGCATGTTTGGAGACTTGTTTCTTTCTGTATGACTTGGTAATTGTGTTTCTTGCTAACTGTCTTTGTTCTTCCTATTTGGTTGACACTATGACAACCGGACCTGTCGTTTAATCGGCTGGTTTAATGTGGTTATACCGTTTTTACTAACAAGATGACGTTGATTAACTGGTTCAAAATGTAATATGTATAATCTATACCTAATAAATAAGACCATGGTGTGGTGGTGGTAAATCACGGCGTGGTCTAAGGGGGCGCTGGCGCTCCTTGACAGCTTGAAAGTTCATGACGGTCGAAAAAATAATAAGTGAAATATTTTCTTTATTTACTCATACAATTATTTCCTTTATATACATTCCAATGTGTGGTGGATGCCGTTTCTGCACCAAATTGTGACCCGAATCAACCACCATATGATGCTTCCCTCACGCACACTACACATATGGTTTTGGAACTATGAATGTGGCGATGCTTCTTTTCCACTAACCCATATCGGCTCGCAACCGGATTCTCAAACCCAGGCAATATATTTAAGACACAACCCAACCTGCAAAAGGGCGTCGTAGATGCGAGTGAGGGAAGGTCGTTGCAAACTTGCAATGAACACAGACCACCTGGGCAAGATATGAATATCATAATTTTTCAATGAACACAGACCACCTTGAGAGGCCGGCTCACGAAGATGGGGTCCAATTATTGAAAGCAATACCCAAAAAAAAAAAATCGGCCTTGATTAGTTTTTTTAGTACCTTGTGATGTTTTTAAAATATATTTATCTAACATTTTTATTATATTTAGGTGATGTTTTTTATATACTTGTGTAATATTTTTATTACATGAACAAATTATTAAAAATAAAACTATTTCCTAGTAAAAAAACAAAAATAACGTGATAGTGAAAGTGGAAGTGGGAGTGAGAGTGGATATTAGAAAATCAGCTATAACACCTCACATGCATATTAGAAACACACACCGTAAAGTTTAAACCTCTACATGTGCTTTAGTTTTTGCAAAACTGCATTCGACGTTGCCAAGATTGCATAATTGAAAAATTATGTCATGTAAGAGTGATTTAGTTAGACGCTTGAAACAAAGTAGAATACTTATATGTTTACTATCAATTTTACATTTTACGATACATCAGACCGAGTTTAAAATAATATATCAAAAATTAGACCAACATAATGTAAATGATTACTTTGTTAAGATCACAAGGAACAAAACGTTACAATCATAATATATATAACAAATTGTGATATGAAAGTTAAGGACTTGGAATTATTAAATAGTTGGAACTACTTGAGTATGTGATAATAATCATGTATTGTCAATGAATTTGACAATTTAACAACTAATAATAATGGAATGAAACCACTATCAAATACAGTTAATTATAAGGATGGGAATATCAATATGTAAATATGTTTTATAGTTACGTTACCATAAAGAACAATTTACACTAACACTAAGATGACAGGTAGGTGGACAACAAGCTATATCGCCATCTTAATCTGGATAGCAAAACCTAACCTACTAAAAACAAGACCCTGATCTTAGGAGGCCTAGATTGTTTTGAACATGTTTCTTTATAGTTTATGCCCGTAAGAAATCATTTGGTTGGTATTGTTTTGAAGCAAATAAAATCCAAAGAAATTATAACGGATCACTCTAGTGCGTTCGGTTGGCATAATGAAATCCATTTGACATATATTCATGTTTGGATTGTAAAATTTCCTAATGTAAAAATAATGACAAATCTTTTATTAAAGGGCTGTTTGTTTCAGCTTTTAATGAGACATATGTCTGAATCAGTCAGATTGTTTGTTTCGTGAGCAAATGTCTAAATTGGTTAGAGATTTGCCTCTGAATGGGTAAGCATTATACAGGTTTGAATGATTCAGATCTCTTACTAGTTCAGCACTTCAGCACTTAATAGTTTAGATTTCTTTCTAGGTAAACATTTACCTATTCAGAATTTACCAAACAACCCCTTAGAGATATTAAAGTATGTAATTTGAACAAACAAGATTACCTATAGAAGAAATCAAAGTTTAACCAACAAGATTACCTATAGAAGCAATCAAAGTTTGACTATTGATGGACCAGTTAACGATTCACACACGAACAAATCGATAGATACAAACTGTATCGCAAATCGAATCACTGTAGACAATAAGGGTAAAAGAACGAATTAAAAAAAGTTTCAAAACAACCCTTCTTCTTTCATGAAACTCACGTTTACACCCTGACATCCTTATATTATTATTTTGGTTCGTAGGGTTGCAGAAGATAAACGCCACCAGTCACCCCTCTCATCCCCTTCTCTTTAACACCAACACTCGCCTTATATATAAAAACCCTCAAAACAACCATCAAATCTCTCTCTCTACATATTATCCTGCACACACACTTTCTCTCTCTACAATGGGCGCTTCGCTTCCCCCTAAAGAAGCCAATCTCTTCAAGCTCATCGTCGTAAGCTCCACAATAACTTTCTTTATTATATTTAATTATTCGTAATTAAAACCCAAGTTTATCTTATTGTAATTTATTAATTACATGTATTGATTTTTCATGCGATTTTTATTAGTTTTGACTAAGAACAGTTGCTAATTAAGTAATTAGTTATGCATTTTAGTTTATAACATTACATTTACAATAATGATAATATTATGTTCATGTTAGAATATGTTTTTAGTTTTTTTTAATTTTTATAGTTATTATAGTTGTAATTTTACTGGAAACTGTGTATACTGCTGATGTGAGATTCTGTTAGCATATGGTTAAGTTTGTTGTTCATTGAATTGTTGTTTTATAGTTATAATTTTAAGCATTCGTTTCCGTAGCAGTACTAAACCTTGGAATGTTAACAGGTCATGGTTTATAACATATGTATCCATGCTATAGAAAAAAAACCATGTCTTCTCTTAGTTATAGGAGCTTATTTCTCAAGATCCTGTTAGAATGCATTCCTTTAGGATACTATAGTGAGGCTAAGTGCCTACTGACCTTTATTTGGTTGAATCCTTTATCTGTCATGATCAAGTCACTTATTAGACTGAAGATTTCTTTTTTATTATTATTTTTTTAATTTTAAGAAGAAGCCTGAATGCACATCATCCTTCATCCTCTCTTGACCAATAAAAACTACTTAAAGTTCTTTTTGTGCCACTGCCACCTTTGTCTCTTCTTAAATTTTGTAATCATCGGAGTTATTTTTTTTAACTTTTAATGATTTCTCTAGTATAAAGCCAAATTTATTTCCATGGACATGGACCTTAATCTCAGAACGTAACTTATGCTCAATAAGCGACTTCTGCATTTCTGTTTATCATATATTGTGTTGCATTGTTTTGATGCTGCTGCTATCCTCTTGAAACCATGACTATTTCCTATGTTTTTTGACTATTGAGTTGTTTACTGACTTACTGAGAAAATGAAACATGCTCACTTGATTGTCTCCTTGGCAGAAATCTTATGAAACGAAACAGTATAAAAAGGGGCTTAAGGCTGCAGATGCTATATTGAAGAAGTTCCCGAATCATGGAGGTTTGTGAAGAGTTTATTATCTAATGCAACTATTACTATAAATTGATGTGTAAGAAATCCGGTATTAGGAAATGCTAATAGGTTGTATTGTTGATTTGTTGTAGTGATATAAATTTTTCACTAGTTAATTTTTCTTGTTACTAGAAACTCTCTCCATGAAGGGATTAACATTGAACTGCATGGACCGTAAGCAAGAAGCATATGAGCTTGTACGGCTAGGATTGAAGGTTGGTTAACTTTGTATACTTATTCGAAATTACCTTTTATATCGCTACATACTACATTGTAATGTATTAAGTTGACCTATTTAATTGTAGAATGACCTGAAAAGCCATGTTTGTTGGCACGTTTATGGTCTTCTCTATCGATCAGATAGAGAGTACAGGGAGGCAATCAAATGTTACAGGAATGCTCTGAGGATAGATCCTGACAACATTGAAATACTTAGAGACTTATCTCTCTTACAGGTATGTATCCTTACAATGTGAATATTTATAGATTATGTGAAAATTAAGTTTAAAATTTGTGTTGCATCTGATCTTACACAATAACAGACGGGCCCACTAACCTTTGTTAAAGGTGATTGATAGTTGTAGCTTAGAAAGAATTGACTAATTATACTAACGTATATCTAGCATATTATAAATTCTTTTCATTACATTAAAATTTTCATCCCTGCTTTCTTTGTTTGGGTAGCTAATAGTGCCTTTTTCTATCTGGTTATAGGCACAAATGCGTGATTTGACAGGTTTTGTTGAAACTAGACAACGATTGCTGACTTTGAAACCTAATCATCGGATGAACTGGATTGGTTTTGCGGTTTCTCATCATCTAAATTCTAAGTGAGTTGTTGCCTTTTGTCATTTACTCATTTTTCAAATTAAGTTAATCAAAATGTTATTTTGGTTATCTTTCTATAATGTATAAGTTCATAGAATGTTGGCAATTGTTATTTTGCTGGGGTACATATGTTGATCTCACTACTGTTGTTAAGAGTTCTGTTTGATTCATAGAATTTGTTGATCTCTTATAACCATGTGGGGTACATATGTTTACTATGACAGTTCTTTAGACTTTACGATTGTTAAAGTTCCATTATTTTAGTTCAGTACTTGACTAGTTGCTATCTGCACATTTCTTGGATGTTCTTTGCAGTTTTTCCCTGTATATATTTTTTATTCTATTGCATTTATAATTTCTTCCACTAATTCTCGTGAGGGGAAGCTTACTAATCACAAAGCATTGGGTATGATAGTAATTTTATTCTCATCTTTGGCCATCTGTAACTTATTTATGAATATTCTTTTACAAGTGCATCAAAATCAATTGATATCCTGGAAGCATATGAAGGGACTCTTGAAGATGATTACCCTCCAGCAAGTGAACGTTGTGAGCACGGGGAAATGCTGTTATACAAGGTAATAGTTGTGCTAGGTAATAGTCCTATGAAAAGATGAGACCTTTTTGTTTGTGTTGAAACCATTACACATGTTAACTTAACACAACTTTTCTGAAACTTTTTTTAACAACCTATTTACAAAATCTTTCATTTAGATATCTTTATTGGAAGAGTGTGGCCTTCATGAGAAAGCTCTTAAAGAGTTGCGCAACAAAGAGCTCAAGATTGTAAGTCTTCCTTCAAAATTTCTTTGAATAGTGGTTATGATAGCATAAACAATTGGCTTCATTTCATAACCCATTCTGATTCTCATAATAGGTTGATAAATTATCCTACAAGGAAGAGGAGGCTTCCCTTCTTATGAAGCTTAATTGTCTTGAGGAATGTGAAAAGTTGTATAGGCTACTCCTTGCTATGAATCCTGACAACTACAGGTACACAAAACCAGAGTGTTGATGATACTGTAAAACATTTTGGAAACGTTTACTGTAAAGAAGTATAAAAAATATTTTATATTTGAACACTTTTGTTCAGATACTATGAAGGATTACAGAAGTGTGTTGGATTGCATTCAGAGACTGGCAATTATTCCCCCGACGAAATTGACAAGTTGGATGCGCTTTACCAATCTCTTAGGGAGCAGTACACGTGGTCTTCTGCTGTTAAGGTGATTAAATTTCTCTTCACTTTTACCATTTACTAACTCAACCGTGATAATTGTATTCCTTTTAAAAAACTTGAATGATATATAAATCACAACATTATCTTTTAGAGGATCCCACTAGATTTTTTGGATGGTGTAAAGTTTCGGGATGCAGCGGATAATTATATCAGGCCTCTTTTAACCAAGGTACTCATAGACTGGGACTGTTTGCTTATTTTTCTTTGGCAACATCTATTTTGGATGCAAACTTACAATTTTTTTAATGTCAAACGTAGGGTGTCCCATCGCTGTTCTCTGACCTTTCTCCTCTGTATGATCATGCTGGCAAGGTTTGTGGAAGCACCTCATTGAAGGTTCTTGACTTATGCATTATTTTGACATATTTTTGACTTTTTGTAGGCTGATATTCTTGAAAAGTTGGTTCTTGGCTTGGAGGAATCACTTAAAAAGACAGGTGGATACCCTGGAAGGTACAATTTGGATAATGAACTTCATTCATTCCATCCCCTTTTATGTGAAATTTGTACTTATTTATTCTGTTGCATCTAATGTCCAGATCAGAAAAGGAGCCACCTTCGACACTTCTGTGGACCTTGTTTTATTTGGCTCAGGTTTGTTCTTGATGTATAAGTTTGGATATGAAAAAATAGCATAATATTATTTTTAAATTGTTGTGCCTATGCAGCATTATGACAGACTCACCCAGTATGATGTGGCTCTTGCTAAAATTGATGAAGCTATGCAACATACTCCAACTGTTATTGATTTATATTCTGTCAAGGTCTGCTTGTGCTGTACTTTTTTCTCTTTACTGCAGATAATCTTATTAGTGGGATGCTGGGATATTACAGTTTTATTTTTTTTTAATACAGAAAACCATAGCCTATAACCTGCTGATTTTTTAAAAACTTATATTTTTGTAAATGTTTTAACAATATGAATCCACAAGTAATCTTTATTAGTTTTGCTATTTATTTCTTCATGATATTTTGCAACAATGAGTTATTTGAACAAGGTTGTGAATTGATGCTCATTTGATGAATGAGTACCAAAGCTAGGTGAGAAACTTGAAACTGGTAAAAGTAGTTATATAATAGTCTTAACAAGGAAAATGAATAGAGTTGGTGCAGTATAAGGGATTTAAGAAAGGAAAAAGAAGTTAAATTGTTTTGACATTTAGAATAAAAAAAATAGAATTATCACTCTTTAAGTAATCCTTTGTATCCACTTTTTAAAACCTATCCCAGTACTCTTTTGAGTTTGAATAATAATTGAACGAAAGTAAATAATTTGATGGGGAAGTAAGAAAGTTTTAGTAATTATAATTTGATTTTGCATTTATGTATATAGGGGTCGGTTCAAATACAAAGTCTCAAAAACATGCGAAGTGTGCGAAGTCACGTAGCATACAAAATTACGTAATATGGATAGAATACCTACTAGTTCCATAACTAAAATCACGTAACATATAGTCCATTACCAAAAGTTACGTAATTTTGTATATGTGATTTTTTTTAGTTATAAACTAGTAGTGATTCTGTTTATGGTATGTAATTTTGTTACGTGATTTTAGGTATGAACTAGTAGTGATTCTGTCTATGTTACGTAATTTTGTATGTTTACGTTTTTTAAGGGTATGGAAAATTTTTTATGTAAAGTTTTGAATGATTCTGTCTTATGGTACGTAATTACGTAATGACACTATATGTTACGTGATTTTAGTTATGAACTAGTAGTGATTCTGTCTATGTTACGTAATTTTGTATGTTACGTGACTTCGCACACTTCGCACGTTTTCATTACTTTGTACAATAACCATCCCCTATGTATATAAATATATAATAAGTGTAAACAGTAAAATCTATCAACGTCAATGAGATTTGTATACACTACTTAATGGACTGCCCACTTTTTTTGTAAGCAGAGCAAGATACTAAAACATGCTGGGGATTTTACAGCAGCAGCTGCATTAGCAGATGAAGCTAGGTGCATGGATCTTGCAGATCGTTATGTAAATAGTCAATGTGTTAAAAGAATGCTGCAGGCTGATCAGGTGCAATTTTCAAATATGTTATGTTACTCTGTTACTGAATATTACACATTCTTACAGATTCTTGACTGAAGTTAATTTTTTATTCTTTTTAATGGATTTTGTTAGGTTACACTTGCGGAAAAGACAGCAGTACTGTTCACAAAAGATGGTGAACAACATAATAACCTGCATGACATGCAGTGCATGTGGTTAGTGTTTGTTACAAACTTGTTACCAAATATATGACACACAAATATATGATTTTATTTTTTACTGAATTTGTTTCCTTTTGAAGGTATGAACTTGCTTCTGGTGAAAGTTATTTTCGGCAGGGTGAACTTGGGCGGGCATTGAAAAAGTTCTTGCTGGTTGAGAAACATTATGCAGACATAACTGAAGACCAATTTGATTTCCATTCTTATTGTTTAAGAAAAATGACTTTGCGTGCGTATATTGAAATGTTAAGATTTCAAGACCGGCTCCATGCTCATGCTTACTTTCGCAAGGCGGCTGCTGGAGCAATAAGGTGAAATTCTGTGACCATGTTAGAAAAACAAGTCAACCTTTTCAAAGTTACTAACATGTTATCTGGCAGGTCATCAATTTGAGAGGTTATGATATCAGATAACCTTAAATCATAAATTTTAATGTGGTTACCTTAAATCACAAGTGGTTAGTTGAAATAGAAATTTGAGCAAAGTTTAGATTAAAGTTTTTGATCATTTGGTGGTTACCTGAGATAAAAAGTAGCCCAAAGTTGATTTCTTTTTTATTCCAATAGTTGGTTATTAAACTGCCTTTTGTTTTATTGACCGAGAGGGGAAATCTTCAGCTCTTGAGAAATTGACCATATGTGTTCAGTTTGCCATTTTGGTTTGTCAACTGCCTGCCATTTCATCGATACCAAATTAACTTAAAAATTCATAATTTCTAAAGTTGGTTACCTTAAATAAAAAAAAATGAAATTATGTTTGCCTAAGGTTGAAACTAGACTAAAGTTGCTTACCTTAGTGAAAATTCATTGTTAAAACGCATTCTATTTTGTTGACAGGGGAAATCTTCGGTCTTGAAAAATGTTTTTAGTTTGACATTTTATAGTTTCTTGACATACAGTATTTTATTGTGCTACATTGGCTGATGCAGATGCTATATCAAACATTATGATTCTCCACCAAAATCAACAACGGAGGAAGACGATGAACTAGCGAAATTGCCGGCTTCTCAGAAAAAGAAACTGAGGCAAAAACAGAGGAAGGCTGAAGCACGAGCGAAAAAAGTATACTCCACTTTATTTGGTTTCTTTCCAACAGATTTAGGATTTAAGTTTTCACTAAAAGTGGAAAAATGGGTGGGTTGGACAAGTTGTGTAATGACTCAAAACTTTTATTTTGAAGGGATGGATTGACCTGAAACAAAGTTCCCCAAAACTAGAAGTTTTTCTCTTTAAATAATTAGTGTGTCAAATTTGATTACGATAACTAAATATATCAATATTATTATTTTTTTATGAATAAAATGATTAGGAGGTTTTCTATGCACTAAAAATACACTTAGGAGCAACATCTAACATGTTTTTTTGAAGCTAGTTTGTATTTTATTTACCCAGTTAACCTGTTAGCATTTATTTTAAATGTTTCCTCAGGAGGCAGAAGTAAAGAGTGAGGAAGCTAATGCCAGTGGCCCTTCTAAGCAAGGGAAACGAAACATCAAGACGGTTGATCCGGATCCTCATGGAGAGAAGTTATTGCAGGTTTTGTCCGTCTTTTAAAACTAAACAATTTTTTTTAAAAAGTTTTGGATTGTGTTATGCATATCAATGATTCACACATTTGAAAACAATATTCTTTTGACCATTATGTAAAGTAACATTTTTTTCGTTTGACCTAGATTGAAGATCCTTTAGTGGAAGCTGGGAAGTACCTGAAACTACTTCAGAAACATTCATCTGATTACTTGGAGACACATTTGCTGTCTTTTGAGATTAATATGAGAAAGGAAAAGATCTTGCTTGCCTTGCAGGTATTTATTTCCAGTGAGCAAACTTAGAAAATAATTTTCTTTCATTCCATCTTGTTTTTGCACTATGCAATCTCCTTTCCAGTTTCTAGTGTATCCTTCTATGTATTTTCTCATGCATAATGAATACGCTTTTGGGTGACATTTGATCTGTTCAACCCGTTTTATTTTATGACTAAAAACTAACCTATAACCAATGTTTCGGGTTTTTAGGTATTTATAATCGCTGGGTTTCAATTATGAACTGCATGGTTAATTTGGTTATTCGGAAAGATGGTTTGGTTAATTTAGTTAAGCACCGGCTATGGACGTGGGTAAATTCAAGCTAATTTCAGTTAATAAATCCACTTATATCTTAGGTCAAATAAATATTAGCATTGCATTTTAAATTGTGAAGGAGAATGAATGGCAACTATATGTTTATAATGAAAAATTATAGCAAAATTTTTCCGACATAGAACCTAATATTATTATAAGAAATTAATATATATTGGTTTATTTCAATGCCGGTTCAGTTAACCATAGCCGAATCGTGGTTTTTAATATAATCATAACCGAACCATCGGTTTTCTCAATTGTTGTACGGTTTTTACACTCGCAACTAATTTTGTCTATTCTTTTTGAGTTTACCTATTTGACTCTTTATAAGGCAACCGTTTATCCATATATGTAGTAAAACTGCCACACATGATTGCTTAATTGCTAATCCTTTGACTGTTTTTCTGTTTCATCAAGGCTCTGAAGCACCTGGTACAATTAGATGCTGAAAATCCTGACACTCATCGCTGCTTGGTATGTCATAATATTTATAACTTGCAGTTGCATCATAACCGTAACCACTCATGTATCCACAGTAAAATTTTATTCTTCATATCTCAATTTATATAACATGAGATGTTGATTAGAATTCTGGGTTTCACAGATAAGATTCTTCCATAAAGTGGCATCAAGGTCAGCTCCTACAACTGATGCTGAAAAACTCATCTCAGGAGTATTAGAAGCAGAACGACCAACTTTCAGGTTGTCTATTGCATATCTAATGCATAATCCTGTATTTCTTTTTATTCGTTTCTTAATTAAATTTTCATATTTTTTGTAGTCAGCTGCATGATAAATCTCTGATGGAGGCAAATACCGCTTTCCTTGAGCAACATAAAGGTCATCTTTTTTTGAAACTTATGATTACATGTGCATACTATGGAACACCTTTTAGACACCATGCTGGTAATTTTGCAGATTCCTTGATGCACAGAGTAGCAGCAGCTGAGATGATATATTGTTTAGAACCAAACAAGAAGGCAGAAGCAATCAAATTGATTGAAGAATCCCCAAGAAACCTGTTTCAAGGTAAATATTAGGGTGGCAATTCCTGAAATGAATGGGTCGACGGGTCATATCCAACTCGCTTAACTAAACAGATTGACGGGTCATGTTGGGCTGACTCGTTTAAACTGTTTAATTAAACAGAGTGACCCGTCAATCCTTTTAATCAATTAATTACAACTCTCCAACTTGTTTAACACGTTTACAACTCTATTACAACCCGCCTACTTGTCTACCGGTTTGACTCGTTTAGAGAAATAACGAAATTTTTTCGTGTTGTGGGCTACATGATTTTAAGTGTCTGGGTTAGGGTTTTTGAACTGAATAATATATGGGTCGTGCTTAGGTTCAACTATTAAACACGCCAACCCAACACTATTGACGTAACTATTATAAATGAGAATTTTCCCTTATTCTTAAATGTCTGTTTTGTCACCGATTTAGTGATGGACCGCTTGGATCTGTGAAAGAATGGAACCTGAAAGACTGTGTTGCAGTTCACAAAGTTCTGGTTGCTACTTTCGATGATCGAGATGCTGCTCTGAGTCAGTCTCACCCTTTTTTGCCCTTTATAAAGCAGCTGCCAATTCTATATCTGTTATATTATTCTATTAATTTATTTTGCAGGATGGAAAAAACCGATGTGCAGAAGCGTTTCCGTACTCGACCTACTTTGAAGGCAGGCTCTGCTCTGCTACAACAACAAACAAAGCTTCCAAACAGGAACATGAGAATGCTGAAAACGGGGGTATTGAATTCGTTCCATCAAACGGTAAAGTAGAAAAGCTAGACGCGATGAAGAATCTAGCCATCTAACAAGAAAATTTAACCAGTTTTTATATGATTAAGTCACGTCGCGGTTGTAGGATAAGTTTTCTTGATCCCAGGAAAAGAACAAAACTGTTTTTTTCATTCTCAACCCCGTTATCTTTTGTTCATGGGATCGCAATTCCTTAAATATGTGTATAACCTACTCATGTTTCTTGTGTCCACTCGAGTCATGGACCCAATGTTTTCAAGGTTAGAGACAAACCCCTGAACCGTCACTCGTCGAGAATCTTGAGGGTGTTGTACCGCTATTTTTGGTTGGTCTTTGTTTTTTTCTTTCGTTTTCTATTTATGTTGTATAATTGCTATTTTTATTTACAAAGTTTTGGGTTATAGATTTTACAATAAGGGATCTTTAGTTTTTGATGTTATGATGGCGGATTTACTCATGTGTAGTGTTTTGACTTCGGTGTCGGTTGTTGTGTTCCTACAATGCTGTTCTTTTCTCGTATGATTTTTCAATTACAAAATGCAACCTATAAAGAGCGTGGAGGGTCGCTTTAAAAAGAGTTTTACGTCCATGCAAAAAAATATCTTCAGCAGTGAAACAACTGGCAACCAGTAATTCTCCAGACGAATACGATGGGTATTTATGTATGTCTGAGAGGACGTCGTGCGAATGTTTACAATTTTTTTGCAATGCCGTCATTAAGATATGGGGCTGAGTTTTTACGAAGACCAACAAGCCACGACATTGCATGTTTGTATGAAGTACACGAAGAAAAACATCACCTTCCCGGCATGATCGGTAGCATTGACTGCACTCATTTAGTATGGTGAGCATGTTCTAGGGAATTACGAGGACAATATATGCAAGGCGATCACCAATACCCTACGATCATGCTAGAAGCGGTTGCTTCGGGAGATCTTTGGTTTTGGCATGGATTTTTTGTCTCCCCCGGTTCACTGAACGACAATCCCCAGTTTTTCTTACCTAACAAAACGGAACGGCGCCACAATGTTCATTTACTTTAAATGACCACTTATATAAACGTGGATATTATCTTACCGATGGCATCTACCCAACCTAGTCAACGTTTGTGAAAGCGTTTTGATATCCTACCGACCCTAAGGAAAAGAAATTCGTTAAGGCGCAAGAGTCGGCAAGAAAGGATGTTGAGCGAGCGTTCGGAGTATTAAAGGGGAAATGGGGAATTACCGCATGACCCTTGAGGCCGAAAAACCGTCGCTAGGTGTAGCGTTATCGTCTATACGTGCATGATATTGCACAACATGATAATTAAAGACGAGGGACGTGCGATATCACCGGTCCACATACACGATCCCCCAATACAACCGTTCTTCGACAACCAGTAGTGCCCCTTGTGCCTTAACAGATATCACTCGGGGGTTAAGAGCATATCACCTTGTAGCGGTCTCACTGAATATTTAGCGATTAGAGTGAAATACAAGAATCTTCTTTGAGAATCTTTACATGTGCTGGGTGTTTTTTTACGGTTTACTTTTATCCCAATTAATATCGTGTTTTTTATTTTATTTTATTATATATATACCTTTAAAAAGTAATGTCGGTGGGATTTTCTCCCACCAACCCCCAACTTTTTACAATTTGCATTTTAACCATTTAACTATTAGTTTGTTTTTACATCTTTTTAACTTTTGAAATTTACAATTCTAATCCCTAGACTACTATTTTTTTCTTTTTATAAGTATTTTAACCCCTATATTATTACTCTATTTTGTAAATTTACAACTTTTAAAATTTGCGCTTTTAACTCTGCATTTTTTCGATTGTGTCTTTCGTTCCTATACTTAAAAAACTATTTTTATGTGCGCAATTTTTTGTACGTGTCGTGGAAATTCAATTATGTGTATTTGTCCCTTTTGTTTCTTTCCTTTAAAAAATTATTTTTATGTGAGTATTTTTATGTACAGGTCAATATAAATTTGTGTTGGTATACGTTTCGAAATAATTTTTTTTAAACAAGTTAGGTAGATTATAATACGTTTTCATGCTTAGCTGATGTACATTTCCAGTTTTTCTACATTTCACCGTAAGTTTAGTTCCGAACCGAGCGGGGTCAAATATAACATGTATTCATTCGACGGTATAAATTAGAGTGACCCTACGTTTTAACCACGCCACAGTGTGCTATAGGTATAATTCCAATCATTAATACATGTTTTATGCTTTTTTTAACGCCTCCTATGTATGAGTCATGTCACATATAGATACGCTATGATTGTACGATAAAAATTTGATTGCTTTAGGTAATTTGATCCAATCGCAATTTCATTAAGTTAAATTGGCTACCTCAAAACGTGGGCTTTCATAGGATAATGCACAACATAACGCTTGGACTAACCCGTTTGATATTTCTCTAATGTACCCGCGCCGCAACGCGCGCGGGTCTAATTACTAGTTATATATAATAATTTGAAAGTATAAGTCAATAGAAATTTTAGTCTAATTGTTAAATGATAGACACAATTGTTTGTGGATTATATATTAGAAACATGAACATCTACAACATGATTTAATAATTTAATTAACATAGAACATTCAAAAAGATGGATACATAATTGTACGACTTATTAGTATCATATTGTGTCTATTTATATATGTTTTTAAATTAAATCATGATTGAGTCTTTGCATATATAGGGACCATTGGTTAGGTTAATATATACAGGTGGGTTAGGGGACCATTAAATATCAAAACATAAGTTAAGCAAAGAAGTAAATTTAATTCCGAAACATTAATTGAAGATTGAAGAAGTGCACAATGTAATCAGAACGATGCATGTTAACTAAAAGGCTAGCGATGAAAGAGTTTAGAGACGAGAACATAGATGTTGCTAGATGTAGCACTCAAAAGTATGTTAAAGAACCTTGGAAAATTGGTTTACCACTTATGCATAATATGTTTAAATGTATAAATCAAATTGATTGGTTTTTAATTGTTCATTATTAATGACACGCACATGCATAAATCAAATATTCGAATATAGACAAAGAAGGGATTTCATTATCATAAGATATTTTGATAACGGTAAGAAAAAATATAAACATTTTTTTTAACAGTGACTATCTTAACTGTGTGGCAGAGATCATCACACCCGTTTCTTGGTATGCCCTAATCACCCACACGTTCAGACTATGTTGTCTGAACCAGGTCAACGCTGGTACGGTGGGGACTACGACGTTCGCCCAGAAACCGTACTACCTCCACACGAGTTTCCTCGCTGGAGTAACAACCGGATGAAAACCGGGTTAGCTTAGATTCGAACCTGCGCAACTAATGACTTACTGGTATTCCCTCTAAAATTTTTTCTTTCTCATGTTTCCGTCACAATTTTTAAACGTTAGCTCAGATTCGAACCTGTGCAACTAATGGCTTAGAGGTTTTCCCTCTAAATTTATTTCCCTCTCATGTTTCCGTCACAATTTTTAAACGTTAATAACTTTATATACGAGATTTTTTAAATATCAAATTACACCAAATTAACGAGCATTTTATTATCTTTACAACGAGTATCAGAATGCTATACAAAAAACGAAAAGAAAAAAAAAACAATTTTTAGTGGGTTTTTGTTTATACAGGAAAAAAAAACACAATGTGTTCAGGTAATTCATTAATCATGTCTAGGCAAAGAGACTTCACTTGAGCAAGAAGTGCACACGTAGAATTAGAAGTAGATTTTATGAGTTATCGAGTGTTGTTCATTTACAAAAATATATATGAAAAAACACTTATTCTTTTTATGGTACATATATTTTGTCAATTTATATTAAATTTGTCTATCCCGATATGCTCCCAGAAAATAAATCAGTATAAAGTGAAAGCTTATTAGGTATTTTACTTGAATGGACAATAAACTAATACGTAAAAATAAATAAAATTACACAATTTGGTTGTTTGGTATCGACTTCAGGCTATTCAACAAATAAATAAAATAGTAAACCTACTTCACTCACTAAGAATAGTATGAATGGAAGTTATGCAGGTACGATTGTTTTGAAAAGGGGGGGGGGGGGGGGGGGGGGGGGGTTGGGGGTTAACAAATTATTTTTTGGATTTTGTTGGATAAAAAACATGCTAATTAAAATGGTGGGAAAATTCAGATAACAAAACCTAATTTCAATAAGAGGGAAAATTCTTGATTCGATTTAGCTTACGATCATTAACGGTCACGATGCAATGTTTTAACTAATAGCTTGTAAATATTTGACGTCATGTTGTTCAGACATCCACTCATCTGGTATCTAACCAAGTACAATTCGTCGATTAGAGCCAACCCACTACTCTAAGCTTCGCCGTTAGTTCTTAGAGGATGTTCATGAATGAGTTTGGAAATAACTTATTGATTTCTAAAATAAAACAGCAAATACAGGTGTTTGGGATTGAGTTGAAAAACATGTTATTGACTTATTGGCTTATTAAAAAAGCAATAAGTTGTTTGGCTATAACAGAAGCACCTTCATTTTTTTGCTTTTTACTATGATTTGAAAGGTTGTTTTTAAAAGGTCACAAATCCTGGTTTTTTATTTTGGTTTTTGAAATAAAAAAATACAAATCTACCAATCCATATAACTAATCTTCACAATAAAATAAGCCAAAATTTTTTAAAAAAAACCCAATTTATTAACTTATTGGCTTTTCAATCACAAAAATATAGTACTAGTTCTTGATTTGTTCGAATTATTATGTGATTTGGGATTTCTAGTGATCAATCAAAATACTTAAGAAAGTGTAACTTACCTACAATAGTAAGATACATGTATGCATATGCATATATACACACACTAGATTATACCCCGGGAACGTCTCGAGGTTGAAAAATCTAATATGACATATTAATTTTACATATGAAATAGAATGATGTGCTTTACAGTTACATGCATGAAAGCTTCGGTTAGCAGCTAACCTAAAACAATTAAAAATATATCTCCAATGTTAACGCCTAACCTTAAACAATGTATAACTCTAATATTAATATCTAACCTAAAACAATGTATAACTCCAATGCTAACGTATATTGAAAATAGAATTCATATTTACTGATTTAAACATAATTAGTGACTTGCCTATACATGATTAATGATTTACCTGAACACTTTGTGTTTTTTTCCTGTTTGAACAAAACCCAACAAAAAATAGTCGTTTTTTTCTCCGTTTTTTTATATAGCACTATGGTACTCGTTGGAAAGATAATAAAACGCTCGTTAATTTGGTGTAATTTTTTTTAAAAAAAATCTCGTATATAAAAGATATTAACGTTTAAAAATTATGAGAGGAAACATAAGAGAGAAAAATCTAATTTTGTTTTTAAATTTTTTTTTTCCTAAAATATCTCAATGCCACATGGGATGACACATGGCACACTCAAGGAGGAGAATGCCTCTTTAAGTGCCATGTCATTAAAATGACTTTGGTTTATTATATGTATAGATATAGATGTATGTGTGTGTCGAACATTAAACAATTAAATAAATGATAAGCAGATAGAGTTAATTAAGTAACAATAATTGCAGCGAAGGTGGGAAGGTTTACCCACTTTGTGGGGTTCCTGTCCTGGGAGGTCACAGGTTCGAATCCCACTCAGAGTAGGGTTATTCTAAAATGAGGGGCTGGACCTTGGGGGGGGGGGGGGGTGGGCGTGGACCGGACCTGAAGGGTGCGGGGCTTCGTTATGGGTGTGTACCGTTGTCCGTTCAAAAAAAAGTAACAATAATTCGGTACATCGTAATCAAAAGATTACGAAGAAATATCATTTTATAGATTCCTTGAACGGATCATGGATGCCAAGGAAAAACAGATGAAAAGAGCTGTTTTATAATATCTTCAAGTTTCAATCCTATCGATGTTGACTCTGTACTTGTATACTATGAAAAAAAAAAATAAAAAATTCAAGGATATGCTTCTGTAAAGATGTGAATGAGAAACTAAGAACAACAGAGAGAAGATTAAGCTCAACAATCACATAACCGTTTATTATGATCAGTCGTTCAGCTATATAGATGAATACAACGGTTACTAACTAACTTCTTGAGCCTAACAACCTTTATTCACTATGACCCCTCTAACTATTACTTATTGACACTTAACACCTGAACTCTATTACAGTATAACAACTAACACATATTGACATATTCAGTCCTTTAACTCTTTAGTCCGTAACAATACCCCCTCTTTAGCAATTTTTGCCCTCAAAAATCAACTTGAAACTCTGGAAAACGAATCTGCAAGTCCTCTAAATTCTCCCAAGTACTTTCACTGATTGGTAACTTGTCCCACTGCACTAACACTTCTGCTGAAGCTCTGTGACCCCTCTGAACCATTCTTCTGTTCAAAATGTGCAGTGGTTTAAACTGGAATCTTGGGCCTTGAGGGATGGGGATCACTTGAGTATCACTGCCTTTTGCCAGCTTAAGCAGAGATACATGAAATACTGGATGTATCTGTGCAGAGTTAGGCAGGTCCAGCTTATAAGCTACTTGGCCAATCCTTTCTAACACCAAGTATGGACCAAAGTACTTAGGCCCCAACTTGTTGTAATGAGCAGCTCTCAATGTGTTCTGGCCATAGGGGTGGAGCTTTACATAAACAAAATCTCCAACTTTAAACTCTCTATCACTTCTTCTTTGATCTGCAAACTGTTTCATTCGATTTTGAGCTCTTGTTAAAGAAAATTTCAGTAACTTGATGGTGTCTTCTCTGTCAGATAAGACCTCATCCACAGCTGCTACTCTGGCATCTTTGGGAATGTAAGGAACAAATAAAGGTGGGGGATATCCATATAAAGCTTGGAATGGACTGATCCCCAATGATGTATGATAGTTTGAATTATACCAAAATTCAGCCAGAGTCAACCATTTAGCCCATTCAGATGGCTTGTCCATAACCATACATCTTAAGTAAGTCTCTAGGCACTTATTAACAATCTCAGTCTGTCCATCTGTTTGTGGATGATGGGCAGTTGACAATGCCAATTCTACACCATGTAGGGCAGTAAATTCTTTCCAAAATTGGCTGAGAAAAACTGGATCCCTATCTGATACAATTGTATCTGGCCAACCATGAAGTTTAAGACATTGTCCATGAAGGCCTGAGCAACTTGTGCAGCTGAATAAGGATGAGACAAAGCCATGAAATGGCTGTATTTTGTCAGCCTGTCAACTACCACAAAGATGGAATCTTTACCATGGGATTTGGGCAACCCATTAATAAAGTCCATTGAAATACTTGAAAAAACATGATCTGGTATAGGTAGAGGCTGAAGCAGTCCAGGAGAAGCCACTGTTTCTGACTTAGCTCTCTGGCAGACCCCACATTGTCTTATAAAGTTCCTTACTTGTCTATGCAGCCCTTTCCATCTGAACAAGGCCTGTACCCTTTGAACTGTAGCATGCACCCCAGAATGCCCACTAGTAACTTCTGAATGGCATATCTTAATAATATCCTCTTGTAACAACTGATCTTTTCCCACAATAATCTTTCCTTTTTTAAAGAGTGCACCCCCTTTCCATTCAAACTTATCAACAGTTTGCCCTGCCTTCAGCTTGTGCAGGATGTCTTTCAGCTTATCATCAGTGTCCCATGAGTTTTGGATCCTCTCCCAAAGGTTTGGATCAAAAGTGCTCATGGTGATGCTCATAAGAGTAGGTGATTCTACTCTTGAGAGGGCATCAGCCACACTGTTTTCAACTCCTTGTTTATACACAATCTCAAAATCATAACCCATAAGTTTTGCCAGCCACACTTGTTGTAAAGGAGTAGTTATTTTTTGTTCTAAAAGATGCTTTAAACTTTTCTGATCAGTTTTTAAAATAAAAATGACCCACAGCTAAGTAATGGTGCCAATACTTAACTGCAAATATGATAGCCAACAACTCTCTCTCATAAACTGAAAGAGCTTGCTGCCTAGGAGAGAGAGCCTTGCTTATAAAAGCAATAGGATGGCCCTCTTGCATCAGGACAGCCCCAATTCCCTTCCCTGATGCATCTGTTTCCACTATAAAAGGCTTCTTAAGATTTGGTAAAGCAAGAACAGGAGGGGAGATCATTACCTCTTTCAACTTGTTAAATGCTTGAGTAGCCTGATCATCCCATATAAAAGCATCTTTCCTGAGCAAATTGGTGAGAGGTTTGGCCAGCATACCATACCCCTTGATAAACCTCCTGTAATATCCAGTCAACCCCAAGAACCCCCTGAGTTGCTTCACATCAGTTGGTACTGGCCAATCATTTATAGCCTGAATTTTAGTAGGATCAGTGGAAACTCCTCTATTAGAAATTATGTGGCCCAAATATTCTACAGAATCACCACCAAAGTTACACTTTGATTTTTTTGCAAATAGTTGATGGTTTCTTAGAAGTTCCAAAACTACCCTTACATGTTGTATATGCTGATCCCAAGAACTGCTGTAGATCAGTATATCATCAAAGAATACTAACACAAACTTTCTAAGATACTCTTTGAAAACATGGTTCCTAAGAGCTTGAAAAGTTGCAGGAGCATTTGTGAGACCAAATGGCATCACTACAAACTCAAACAACCCTTCATGAGTCCTGAAGGCTGTTTTGTGAATATCCTGTTCTTCCATCCTTATCTGGTGATAACCAGACCTTAAGTCTAGCTTAGAAAATACCACTGCAGCCCCTAATTCTTCAAACAACTCCTCCACTAAAGGAATTGGAAAGCTATTCTTTATTGTTGCATCATTCAACCTTCTGTAATCAATGCAGAACCTCCATGTCCCATCCTTCTTTTTAACAAGGACTACAGGAGCTGCAAAAGGGCTGCAACTGTCCCTTATTACCCCAGTATCCATCAGTTCTTTTGTCAGCTTCTCAATGACATCCTTTTGAGTGGATTGGTACCTATAGGGCTTCAAATTGACCACTTGGCTTTCATTCTTCAAGGGGATCTTATGATCAAACTGCCTCTTGGGAGGTAGGGTGGTTGGAGTTTGAAAAACATCATCAAACTCCTGTATCAACCCCTTTCAGTTCATCATCTAAAGTTTCTCCCCTTATTCTTGTTTGATGCTGAAACTCAGACTGTTGAGTCTGAATTTGCATGCTCAACAAGTGTGCTTCCACTAACTTATCTTGTTGTCCCAACAAAACATCCAAGAAGTTAGCAGAGCAAAGGGACCTCTTATTATTATTATCTATTCCTTTCAGTTTACAAGGATTCCCATCTATTGAAAATTCCATGGTCAGATCCTCAAAGTTCCAAATGATTGGTCCAAGGGTCAACAACCATTGAATCCCAAGTACCATATCATAGTTATCTAATGGTATAGCCAGCACATCAGCTGTAAACCACATTCCTTGCATATACCATTGGAAATTTGGACAAAAATTTACACAATCAATCTCTGACCCATTAGCCACTCCAACTGAAATTCCCTTTATACCCTTTAAGGCACATTTCAATTTCAAAGCAATCAACAGGTTAACAAAATTGTGAGTGGACCCTGAATCTATCAAGATTCTCAACTTCTTATTTCCAATAGTTCCAATCACCTTCATAGTTGAAAAAGAAACCATACCTGTCAATGCATGTATAGAAATCTGTGGTTCTTTCCACTCTTGAGTCAAAACAGTTTCCTCATCCAACATCACTTCCTCCTCCTCAATTTCTTCAGAACCAGAAATTTCAAGAACAAACAGTTGTTTGTTGGCACACTTGTGTGCTGGTGTGAACTTTTCTGTACACCAAAAACATTCACCCCTTGCTCTTTTGGCCTCAATTTCTTTACTAGACAACTGTTTTGTGTTGGTTAATTTCTTGTTATTGGCTGGTGTGGGTAGTAAAGGCAAGTGAGATACATTGGTTGGTGGTTTAATGGTAGAAAAAGTTTTGTTATTATAGGAGTTGGATTGGTGAGTTCTTGAAGGGTAGCCAACAGATTTGTTGGTCGAATTTTGTGTTTTAGCAAGGTAAAAGGCTTCAGTCATGGTAGTTGGTTTAAACATTTTAACAGGTCCTCCAATCTCAGGTTTTAAGGCTTTCAAGAAAATGCTAACAGCATAGGGTTCTGGAATGGATACTTTTAACAAACAAGCATCAAACAGATCACAAAATTCTTCTAAAGGTCCACTTTGTGTTAAAGAAGTGAGAGTGCCCATGGCATCTTCAAACAAAGTTTCTGAAAACCTTGAAACAATTGCTTCAGAGTATTCTTTCCATGTAATCTCAGTGATAGGAACAGCTTTAAGTTTCAAGAATCTTTGGTGCCACTTGACAGCTTTCCCTTCTAGATGAATTGCTGCATATCTAACTTTAAAATTCTCAGGAGTGTCATCAATGGTGAAGAAATGTTCACATCTGTAGATCCAATCATCTACATCATCACCATTAAACTTGGGAAATCAATCTTCCCAATACGATGTAGTCGATCATTTCTTTGATTAGAATTTGTAGCTGTTATCATGTTTTCATTAACAGAACTACTAACAGGATCAGTTTGTAATTTGCTCAATAGAGCTTGAACACTAGCATTCAAATTGGCAAAAGTTGTTTCAGACTTTTGCATAAATGCATCAATCTTTAACAATGAAACTGAGTGTTCTTCTACTGTTTTCTCAATAGAAGTCTTTTCTGTTTCTGATCGACTACGAGTTGTCATGATCAATCAAGGAAACAAAAGAATTAAGATCTTGGGAACAGAAATGAACAGAAAACAAATTGTGTAAAGAATGGACAAGTCACAAATTGACCGATCCACAGGAATTGAATGATCACTAATTGATCAATTCAATGGAGTAGAATGATCAACAATTGATCGATTCCAGGTATACAAATGAAAAAGAACGAAAGAAAGAATCGCAGAATGAAATGAATTGGAATTGATCGGAGAAGACGGTGGCGGTTGGTGGATTACGACGGTGGACGGTGGTCGGGAGTGCCAAGATCGGCGCTCTGATACCAATGTAAAGATGTGAATGAGAAACTAAGAACAACAGAGAGAAGATTAAGCTCAACAATCACATAACCGTTTATTATGATCAGTCGTTCAGCTATATAGATGAATACAACGGTTACTAACTAACTTCTTGAGCCTAACAACCTTTATTCACTATGACCCCTCTAACTATTACTTATTGACACTTAACACCCTGAACTCTATTACAGTATAACAACTAACACATATTGACATATTCAGTCCTTTAACTCTTTAGTCCGTAACAGCTTCAATCACATTAGTAGAGGACGATTATCCTTGAAGAATCAGGTAGCTTTTCATTATAAATAATGTCGTACCAAGAATTGACAAATTTACGCATTATTTAATACACAAACATTAGATCAGTAAAAAAAAATATTTATAATGATGTTCATATTAGAAATTCTTATTAGATAGGGTTTGAGATTTGTGCGATCTTACCTCATATATAGTCATAGTGTGCGAAATTTACACAACTTGAAAATGCAACTCTCAATAAAAGTATGGTATGAAGTATGATCGTCATAGTGTACGTAATTTACGTCAACATGAGAAGGTAACTCATTATAAAAGTAGGATATGATCAACTCGTGATGAACAACTTTCGGATGGAACCAAATTATTATCCTGGTACTATTTGAATTAGGGCTGTTCAAATCGCTCGTCGCTCGTGGATCGCTCGTCGCTCGTTCGGAAAATGCTCGAATAACGCTCGCTCGATCGTTCCCCGCTCGGTTGTAAATGAGCCGATCGGCTCGGTTCGGTTTGTAAACGAGCCAAGCATGAGCAAAGGTCCGCTCGGCTCGGTTCGGCTCGAATAAATTATTATTTATTTATTATGTATATAATTATGTATATACCCGCAAATCACAGTAATATTTATAGATTTATACATGACATTTGGCCCAATATATGCAAATAAAGTATGACTAGCCCGTTTTATCAAACAAAAATTTAATAATAAGTTTAATAGTAAAACATTAACTCGCAACATGACAACCTTGACTTCTTTATGTTATTAGTCGTCCATCCCTAGTCATCGCTAGATATCATCCTATGTCACAAAGCGACAATTGTTCTCTATAGTATGCTCATTGCCTCAACCTAAGCCTCATTCTTGGATACTCGGACCTCAATATTAATGTCCTCATTAGACAGTTCCACCTTAGTTGTCACTAGACAACGAAAACATTAAAGATAATACTCCAATTTCATGGTTGTCCAAATTACTCTTCGCTCGTTTCTCGCTCGACGCTCGCTCGAAAAAATTTACGCTCGAACAATGCTCGCTCGCTTTTCAGCTCAGTTGTAAACGAGCCGCTCCGCTCGGTTCGGTTTGTAAATGAGCCAAGCATGAGCAAAGGTCCGTTCGGTTCGGCTCGGTTCGTGAACAGCCCTAATTTGAATTGATTTAATGTTATACTGATTGTTTTAATAAAATTAAGTATATGATATGATTGTCATAGGTAAACTATGATATTAAAAGGGTCAAGATCGACTTGTTAGTCTCAGACTCTCAGATAGTACTTATTTATTGATTGTTTAAAAACTATCATGGACGTATTTGCAAATTTAGGGACCATTAGATATCATTAATGAATTTAAATTCCGAAACATCGAAAGGGGACAATGTAATCGAAACGATGCACATTAGCAAATCCACCAATGAAAGAGAAGAGAACGTAGTTTACTACTCAATAGTGTACTTTAGAGCTAATTAGGTACTATTAGTTTAGTATGATCATATTGGTGCTTGATGACTCATGTGGAACCGCGTGTAGATAGTTAATGAAATTCGCAGTTAAAAAAAAAAAAGCCTATGTTATCTATTTACTACCAATTCAATTTATGAACCAAAGTTGAAAATAAGTGAATAATTAGAATCAGAGGCGTCTTTGAAATTTTACGTGCTCTATTCGAATCATTAAAAAATATTCATCATAGGCTTCAACAAAACCCTCCAATTCTAAATTTGTAAAAATTACATAATTAAGTAATTACACCCAATTTTAGGGAGTAACAAAAAACCTAATTGCAATAATAGTTCATCAATCGCCGACAAACATAAAAAATTCACAAAAACCAGGTACCCAACAAAGTAATCACGCTCAATTGATAGTTAATAAACCATAAAAATAATTTTAATAATTAAAATCTTAAAGATTGAACTTAAAATTACAATCTAGATGGTGGGGATGTGGACCACCATAGAGGATGATAAACATTCAACTCACAATTGTAAAATTGTAAATTGGAATTTGGAATATCGATATTCTTTTGTAGGTGCCACCAAATAGAAAGAATAAAGTTGGTTTTTTTTTAATTTACTAGGTGGGGCTTCGGTGGGGCTTCGGGATGTAGGGTTCGTAGCGGGGCAAGCAGTCTTGAAAGCTGAATCAAAGAAAGTCGCTAAACATGAAAACGCTTGCCTGGAAAACCAGCATGTCTTCGTACCCTTCACTTTTGATACCTTTGGGGGCCTTGCCCCCGAAGCCATCCGATTTCTAGATCGGGTACAAAAGGTGACACATAGTAATTGCTCGACAGTCAGGGACCAAAGTTTTATTTTCAGTAGAATAGGTTTTGCTATCCAAAAGAGGGTGGCGGCGCAGTTTGTTGCCCGGTTACCAGCCATCCACTTGTAATGTCTTTGTGGGTTTTAAGCACTAATTCCGAATCGATTTACTAGGTTAAATAGGTATTGAGCTTGTAAATGTTATGGGCATTGGGTTAATAATTTAAGCTTTAAATTGGTTATTGAGCTCAACTTTTAAGTGTTAAATGTGTTTTCTATTTAAAAAATACACACACACAGATATATAGGAATTTTATAAAAAAAATTATGCCCTGATAAAAATAGGCCCAAGCCGTATGACCTTCACGGCTTGAGCCATAGCCGACCATGATTAGAATTATTTAGTTTTTTTTAAGTGATTTGGTATAGATTTCATTTTAATCCAAAGATATAAAGCTTGCGTAGCTTGCATTTTCTTTTTCTTTTGACATTTCAATCCAAATCACTCTTTTTTTTTTAACCTTTTTTGTTAACTTAAACACTGTTCTAATCTTCTTAATTCAAAAAAAGTTAGAAAATGTAGGTAAGGAGTAATTACGTTTACAAATATAAGTGTAGAATGAATTGGAAAATGTTGATCGTTGATCATCAACCATCTATGGTTTAGATTCATCATGGTTATTTTATTACAATAAAGGACATGTCCTTTTTGTTTCTAGTGTGGAGAATGGTAGAATAGGAAATCATGTTTTACAATAAAGCAACCATCTTATCTCCTACAAAACATCTATTCACCTTCTTTCTCCCTCATCCTAATATCCCTAAAAAAAATTCAAGCTCTATTCATTTCTCTCTCCCTAGTCTAGTCACTTTCTTTCTCCCTGGTCCAAATCTATTGCTGCATAAAACTAACATATACTGTGTTGCAACTTGTACTTTGTCATGTTACAGTTTTTGTTATTATGTTACAACTTGTAGTTGTAGTTCTAGTATGTTACAACTTTTGTTAATATCTACAAAATGTTACAACTTATATATTGTATAAATGTTACAATATATATAAAACCTAATGTGCTTTCTTCCTTAGTTTTTCATTCTCTTGCATTATCAGACAGTTCTCCATGTACAACTTTGAGTTCATTTTTTCCATCTTTCTTTTTTTTTACTGCAATCAAACACACAAACAATGATTAAATAGATTATTCTAACAAAGAAACACACCCAAATGAAAATGTGGAAAGAATCATGGATTAACTAAAGTGTAATACAAAGCAATAGTCTTCCACAAAAATTGTTGATAGTGCAACCTCAAAACAAACTTCATCAAAATAACCAGATGGATAATTTAAAAAGTTTACTTAAAACCCAAAGTATACTACACAAGAACAAAGTTAAAAAAAGAAAAAAAAAGATGAACTGAAAGCATCAACAAAATATCATACTAATTACAAACAAATTAGCAATCATGTTACTTTACACCCAAAGAAGAATTGAAAAAATTAAGTAACCCCAATTAAAAACATGAGACTAATTACAAAACAAATTAGCAATCATGAAAACTAAGCACAATAATAACCAAAACCTTAGATTTTTTAACGATTTTATGAACAATCAGCCAAAAAAAAAACATTAACAATCACGCCGCCATACACCTTTTCGTAACCATCACCGTCATATACCTTCACACCTTCAACCACTCGTCATCACTAGCGCCATCGTGTACCACTACCAATTATTTTGTAAATGTATGGATCTGGACAGATGGACAACTTTGTACGCACGTCGTATCGCTACTAGGTCACCATTATAGTTAACAAATCTTACATGTGTTGTCTGGAACTCCAACAGATTCACCATTATAGTTAACCGAGGCCTAAACCAGCTTCACCACAATCTCCTCTTCCTTCGATTTCGGTTTTGAGTGGTCACACGCCGGAGAAAGGGGACGCGCCGTCGCAGCTCCACTTCTTCTCCTCTCCATCCTTTCTCGATTTTCTTTCCAAATTATGGGTGTGTGTGTTTGTTGCCGTCGGGAGCCACCATAGATGGCGGTGGCCGGGAATCATCATTTACTACACCTGGATCGACGACCCACAACCACCATTCTTACTGCATCTGGAATATTTTGAATCTAGCTTTCATTGTGGAAGCATCCACGACCCACAATCACCATCGTTTACTGCACCTGGATCGACGACCCACAACCACCATTCTTACTGCATCTGGAACATTTTGAATCTAGCTTTTATTGTGGAAGCATCCACGACCCACAATCACCATCCTTTATTGCATCTGGTTAGAGAGATATGGGTATGTGGTTCTGGATAGAGAGATATGAGAGAGAGAAAAAGATACAATGAATTTAAACACAAGATATGAACATATGAGAGAGACTTTTGTGTCAGGCATAGCTTAGTCAACCATATGGGTAATGTTACCATCTTGCCCTTGTGTTAAATAGAAGAAAGGAGATGTGGACTCATGGGAGCCATTGGATGGGTTTCTAGAGTTTTCACAAGTCAATAGAGTTTCCATGTGATACATAACCTATATATATAATATATATATATATATATATATATATATAGGGTAGGGTTCAAATAAGAACCAACCTTAAGTAGGAACTATAGGAACCAATCTGAGCCATCCATCTTCAATGGCATGATTGTAAATAAGTAAAACATTAATTAAATATTTAATTAAATCAAGGGGTAATATTGTCTTTTGGTATGTGATTATTAATAGGTTATTTAATATGCATTGTAACTGACAACACCACAATAATCTCATATTTTTCGTTCTTGTATACATCAAAGCATGCGAACACATATCAAAAATCGAATGAAGTGCAAGGATTCGTATACATGTACGTATGAAGATTCAAACTTACATTCTTATTCTTAATCAATCGTCATTTATATTGAATGATTTTTTTAACGACAACGTTTGAGGGTTTCAAGGTTTTTCGATTCTTGTTCGATGATTTCATAAATATGATACAAATATGTTATTGATTGTTTCGTGATTGTTATTTTTCTGGAAAAATTCTTGTGTTTCCAATTGATTTCATAAATATGATCCAAGTATACATTGGTGTTCGATGATTTCATGGAAAAAGGTATTTGAAACCCTAATAAAGTATTGTCAGGTTGTAATTGAAGAGACTCGATGCTAATATAATTTGAATATACACTAGTGTATACAGAATATACACAGGTGTACCATATGTATTAACTATACATTGGTGTATACAAGAGACTTTATGAGTAACAGCATGTTTAATTTGAGTATACACTAGTGTAAGTCTAAATAGTATACATTGGTGTTGATTTATAAAAAAAAGGTATTTGAAACCCTAATAAAATATTGTCAGGTTGTAAATGAATAGTCTCGATGCTAATATAATTTGAATATACACTAGTGTATACAGAATATACACAGGGCTACCATATGTATTAACTATACATTGGTGTATACAAGAGACTTATGAGTAAACAACATGTTTAATTTGAGTATACACTAGTGTCAGTCTATACGTTGGTGTATAGTAGACTAATGTCGAAATATAATGTAACAACTCGTTCTAAATATGTGTTTTTTGTTTAATTTTATTTAGGTTTCGGATACAAGGTCAAGTTGACGTCAATGGAATTAACTAATGCTTGTGGTTTCATACTTGGACACGGAGCTTTTAAGTTTGGACCAGAAGATGTAATTTTTGGAAATGGAGAGTACAATCTTGTTTATGAGTACATTAATAGGAATCCACGTTATTGTACCAAATGTGGTCGTTTGGGATATCATGATGCCCGACACTGCCAAATAAATAATTTGTTTTTGTTATTTCAATGAAACGCAGTTTGGTCTACTATTTCGATGTCGAATTTTTGTGTTTATTATGCATTTGGATACTTCAATAAACGTTACGGTTGCTTTTTTCTAAATTATCAGTGATTGTGTTTTGAAATTATTCATGGTGTATAAATGTTTCTTTGATAACATATATTTTTTTATAGTATACACAGATGTACAGATCGGGTGTGCATGGTTATCCAGAGTATGCCAGTGATGCACCGTTACGTGATTGATATTAAGGAATGTTGAATTATTGTATTTAAAGTAAACAATAAATTAAAATCTAATACATAAAATACAACAGTGTATAATAAAAAGGAAATATGACAGGTCTTCTTCCTGGGTATCGAAATTGTATATGATGTGTGAACGATGTTTTTTTTTTTTTTTTTTGGGGGGGGGGGGGGTTAATTGTTAGAGATAATAATTGTTGAGAAAATTAAGGAAACACAATCAAGACTTGCATAATAATCGCATGCAGGATGATAACTACCATGATTAAAGGTTTAAATTAAATAAAAAAGATAATATTTAATTGTATAATTACACAAATACCCCCTAGATCAAAATCAAAGATGGATGGTTCAGATTGGTTCCTAAGGTTCCTAACTAGAGAAGTGGTTCCTATTTGATCTCTATCCTATATATATATATAGGGTGAAGTTCCTGTATAAAGGTCATATTTCGTGAGAATGATTCAAAATTGATATGTAGACATCATTTTTTGGACTTGGTCATAATATTTTGGATTGTTTTGCCTAAAAAAACCAAACATAACAATTAAAAATCTAAAGCAATGTATTATAGGCTTAAAACTTAAAACACCATGTCAAGAACTTTAAGCAGTGTGTTTTAAGTGTTAAGTAGAGTGTTTTAGCTGTGTTTTAAATTCCATGACTATAATATACTGCATTGTGTTTTAAATTGTTGTGTTAAGTGTTTTTCAAGCCAAACAACCAAAAACATCATGCATAAATCCAAAACATGGTGTCTATATGTCAATTCCTAATCATTCTCACACTTCTCACGAAATATGCCCTTTGTACACGAACCTATATATATATATATATATATATATAGTGTAGAGTTCAAATGAGAACAAAATAACTTGTAAGAAGAAAAAGAACAAATATTAACCAATAGGAATCTTCCTTATAATAATTGTATTTAATATTAAATAAATTATTAAGTTTTTGTAACCCCCCTTAATTAAATAAATGGAACTCATAATTAATTTTAAAGTTATATACTTGTAAAACAAACCTAACTAATGTGAAGGAGAGAAGAAACATAATGTGAGAAAAAAAAGAACAAATGACATAATGGTAACATTAAATACTTTAACTTTTTCTTACATTAATTATTATCTGTTTAATTAATTATTATCCTTCACATTAGTTAGGTTTGTTTTAAAAGTATATAACTTTAAAATTAATTATAAGTTTCATTTATTTAACTAGTTTAAGGGGGGTTACAAAAACTTAATAATTTATTTAACATTAAATACAATTATTATAAGGAAGATTCATATTGATTAATATTTGTTCTTTTTCTTCTTACAAGTTATTTTGTTCTCATTTGAACTCTCCACTATATATAGGGGGATGATCAAATGAGAAGAAATTCAGTGTGAGAACAAAAAAAAAAGAAATGATAAAATGGTAAAACATTAAATATTGTAACTTTTTCCTATTAATTATTATCTCTCTAATTAATTTTCATTAACAATTTATCATACACACTATAAGTTGTTCTACACATATCAAAATTCATCATACATATATCGAAATTATCATACGTTTATCCTACACATGTTGAGATTATCATATGTAAATCCTACACATATAGAAATTCATCCTGCATATATCCTATACATATCGAAACTATCCTTCATGGTACATTAGGTTTGCTTTGAAAGAATATAATTTAAATATGATTTATTAATTTCATTTAATTAACTAATTTAGGGGGTTACAACAAAATAATTATTTATTTAACATTAAATAGAATTATCAAATGGATGATTCTTATTGGTTTAAATTTGTTATTTTTCTTCTTAAAAGACATTTTCTTCTCATTTGCACTCTCTTGTTATTATGTGTGTGTATATATATATATATATATATTGTAACCTCGCGTATTTTCCTGTCATTTTACATTTAATATTTATCAAACAAAATCCCATTCATTATTATTTAGATTTTACCGTTGGATTATTTATTTATTTATTTTTGTATTTTTATTTGCCGTGACATTTTAAACCATTTTTCAAACGGAGTTAAAAAAGTCAGTTAACCTTAGAAGCAAAATGGTCATTTCATGTTATTTGATTCCAGAGGAAGGGCCGAAGGAAGGAAAAAAATGGTAGGGAGAAAGGAAAGAGACAAAGGGTCGGAGGTAGAGGATCAAAGTTAAGGTAAAGGAGAATGGGATAGAAGTTAGGTCAAAGAAACATGCTCTAATACCATGAAAGATGGTATAGCATAATTAGGCTTGTTGCCTTTCTCCTTTCATTAACAATATTATACATACAAGATACATGTGGTAATATATCATCTAATAATAATAATAGTGTCAGCTATTAATTATTTCTGAATGATCAATGTATTTTGAGAAGTTACGAGCATTCACATTAGCTATAGTGTGAGTGTGATTTCTATATTATATATAGTGGGTATACGTGGTTGTGAGTAGACGAGAGAGAAAATATTTAGAGGAGACACTGTTCACCAGTAAATTTGGAGGAGACACTGTTCATCCTCCATAATTTTTTAATAGTTTTAAAAGTGGTTGTGAGTATATGAGAGAGAAAAAGGTAATGATAAAAGTATAGAATAACTATTATTAAAATAGAAAAAAAGGTATTGATTTTTAGTGTAATTATAAAGATAGATGAAACAGTACTGTGAATGCTCTAAGAGACTTAATACAAAACAATAATTATAAATTTAAAAGCAAGTGGACAAAATGTAGTGTAAAAACATATGAAACTAGGCAAATTCTTATCATGGCATTTATTTAAACCAAAACAGATATATGTATATGATACCAATCAAAATCCAGATTTAGACATTTGAAATATTAAATGGTTCAATTATTTTCTTGAAGTGACATGCAAATTAGCTCTCAATCAAATGGACAAAAGTTCGATCATTATTCTTTGGAGCCAATGCCTTTATGTATGTAACAAGTCATGGGGTGGTTACACTCCTAGTCATTATCACTACTATCCACGTTATCGTCATATCATTTCACCTTTCGTTACTACCCTAGATCATCAACTTAGGGGTGCGGTTACTATCCTTCTCCCAGTTTTTTTTAACCTTTTTAATTTCCCATTTTTTAAATATTTCTTTAATGTAGCGTTTATTTAATTTATTTTAAATAATGATTTTTTAATTTCCACAATTTTGATCCTAAAATATTTTTATTTAATAAAACTACGTAATCTGAGAATTATAACATAGGTCTAACATTAATACTACTTAATTAACAAAATACAAATGATAATACAAAAAAAACTAGTCATCGGTGTTGATCGGACAAAATTCCAAAATATGCTCATACAGAACGACACCTAAACATTTGATTAGTGTATACCGGGTTTTCGGCAAAGTAATTGGCTATCAATCTATCATTAGCACCTATATTGAATATAAATTTCAATTAGACAAAAAATGATCCATTTTTACTAAAAAAAATATACTAATTACACGGAATATACATTTACACTAAAATAAAATAGTAATTGTCGAAAATTAAAATATATATATTACTTTCACGATCCCTATTTGGTTGCGCCCTCTGTCTTCTAGGTTGGGTTCAAATAAGTTTGTTGTTGTTGTTGTTATTCTTCCTCTAAAATAATTTGTGCTTTCTATAATCGTATTAGATAAGAATGCGTTGTTAGAAGAGGATGAAGAACTCATTGCGTAAAATGTAGAAAGAATTATAACTTTTTTTTTTTTTTTAGAATGGTAGAGAATATAAATTGAAAGTTGTAGAGATTATAAAAATTTGAAGAGAATTGGAGAATATAAATTGAGAATTAGAGAATGATGATTTGAGAATTGGTATATATTTAAAGAAATAAATTTGTTTTTTTTTAATAAAAAAAAACCAATGTTCTAAGGTCCCCTTCAAAATTCTTGACACAAAATCAATCCGTGACAACCGTTAGGATAGTCACGCATGTCAAGCGTGATGGGAGTTGGGGGGGGGGTATTATGCCCGGTCACGCAACCACACCGGCATGCCTTAAAGCATCTAATTTTAGAGAACTAATTAATAAAACTAGTTGTATAAAATTACGCGCGTTGCGTGTTTTACAATCGAGATTTAGATGAGGTGTTAATCAATCAATGAATTATACAAATGAGATTCCATTTTGGTTGTAAACATTAAAAAAATAAAGAAATCTACACATAAGGTAACACATGAAATTTGTAATGAAATTACATAAGATTATGTTATTTATATTAATAGTATATAATATAAATAAAATAATATGAATAAAATAATATTATATAATATATTAATAGTACATAATATAATAAATTTTTTGAATAAAATAATATAAATAAAATAGTAATATTAATATTTTTACTATTAATTTGAGTTACTATTCAAATAAGTTGTATTATTAATATATCGTAATGAATGCAGGATCTAAAACAATCAATTATATAAATTACAAATCATCAATAAATTTATAGTTTAATGGCGTGCACTTTTTTAATGTTCACAAAGTCTTCTAAATTTATAACTATAATATTATATTATTTTCAAAAATTTCGTGATTTTTTTTGCTGTGTGATTCCACTTAAATAAAACAAACAACAAGTTACATTTGGATAGAGCAACAAGTTGTGTTGCTATCAATTTTTTAATCGCAAAACCTATTCTATTGAACACAAACCCTTGGCTGTGGACCACCTTCTGCACTCGCTCCAAGAAGCGAACCGCATCAGGGGCCAAGGATCCAAATGTGTCACAAGCAAACGGAAGGGAACACGTGCTGATTCTTTAAACATGTTGCCTCATGCTTAGCGAGTTTCCTAGCCTCCGCTCTCAACACTACCTGCCCGGAACAAAGCTACTGTCTTGTAAGCCCACTAATGGGGACACTCCTGTGATGTCGACACATGCATGCTTGCCCCCCACCCAGCAAAAACAAGGACGTGTGCAGAACGCAAGGTAGACCCACCTTCACGCTGGTCACTCAAAATTAACAGGTGCTTCTTTTTTGGAGGAGATCTCTGCACGTCTAAGCACATCCCACTAAACATCTCTAACCTAGTCATGGTTTATCTGGGGGAAGAGGTATCATAAGCCGGTATTTGAGGATGGCCCTATATTCGATTGCTGACATCCGTTGCCCAGGTCCTTCAATGGGCACAACAGTCAAAAAAATCTTTAGCATGGCCCCCTAGAGACATGCAAGAACTGCTTTTTGACGCGAAGTCATATCGAATCGCACCTCTATATCCTAAACGTGTTTACCATAAAAAGCACTCGCCAATATTTGTTGAGGTTTCTTAGGGGCGGTCTCCTTATCAGTAAAACCGCCATGATCAAGTTCTGGAAGAGTTGTTCCAATATTATCGAGCGCAAGGGTGTCGTTAGGATCCACCCCCGCCACGGCAGCATTTTGCAAGATGTGGTCCTGCAATTTCCCCGATTGAGCCCTGGATGCAACAAACGCATATGTTGAGACGTCCTCCGCATAGGAAAGCCCAAACCCCCGTATTGCATATGAAATGATGCTAACCTCCACCAGAAGTCCCCAAAATGCGCCCCTCTACTGACCACAATGTTTTTCAACCGCCCCCGCAGACCTGTATCAAAGATTGACACTGCTTCTTTGACATCCTTAGGTTGACAAGTCCAAAGCCCAAACACTAATTTGGCGACCTTATACACGAGCGCAATAATAGAAGCTCGTTTTGGGGGTCCTGCAGGTCCGGAAAGCGCTCCATAAGTACAACCGCGCGCAAAGCTCTTTTAGTTGCCAAGGAACGTATAAACCTTGCATCCCGGCTAACCGCTCCCCCAAGGAGCTTAACCTCTCCATCAGGCCTGCTAATCACACTGGGGAATAACCCAGGCTTTTTCTTCAAACCATTGCATGACGACCGAAATATCTCAGTTTTTCGAATATTAAGCGTAAGCCCAGAGACATTCCTTCAGAGCGTATAATGTCTAGCGCCCTAGCGACTTCCTCAGCTTTACCAATTATAGTGTCGTCGTCCAAATACCAAGCATAGATGGGTAGGGAACAGGTGTCCTGCAGCCAGATGATAAGCGGATGAAGGACCAAAGCAAAAAGTAGGGGTCCGAGGGGGTCCCCTAGCGCACCCTTGTAGCCTCAATATGAGTATCACCCATGTCTAACCTGGCACTCCGGGCATACAAGAATTGAACCCAGGGGAAAATGGATGGGCATCTGCAGCTGACTTCCCTGAGAAGGGCTGTACGGTCCTCCTTGTTGAAGGCGTTAGAAAAATCGACAGTGAGCATAGCTAGGGAACCGTCAGAATGGAATATGCTTAAGAACCTATTGGCACTGTGCATCATTGCTTCTGCCCCATTAGGGACCCAACCCCAAATTGAAAATCCCCTAAATAAGCAGTCATCTCTTTACCCACTTTACACATAGCAACCTTCGACACCAATCTCCTTCAAATGGCCCCTACCGCGATAGGTCTAATCCTATTGTCAGGCTTTAACAATGTGGTCAGTGGCGCCGATGCGATGAACTCTGCCAAAGCCTTAGGACAAAGCCCCCCAAGCCACAAGTTGACAACACCTGTGATGGAATTAAGGAGCCAGGAGGCGGTTGGGACTCCCTGGCCACAGAAAACGTCTAAAATATGTTGAGCCAGCAAACCATCCCTCCCACAAGAGGTCCGTTTTGGGAAGGATTTAATACAATCCAACACACAATTAACGTCCACCTCCAAGGCTGGCTCTGACGGCGCTATGGAGGGCATTGTCAGGGGTCCACAACCGGGTGTTTATCAATCAAAGCCCTCAAAGTATCCCCCCAAAGGGCGCAACCCCAGATGAACACAGTACCTTGACAGCCGCAGTGTAGTGCCCATCTGCCACCTTTCTAAGGCATTGATTAATGTTGCCCCCGCCCTCCTCATTGTCTTGGTCTCTAGACCTCCCAGAAACACCCTCCACAGGGAGTTCAAGGAGACGAAGGACAAGTTCCTCAAAACCGATCCCATTTTTCCAAACCGCCAATGCTCGCATAATAGAGTTACATTGAAGCGATTTCCTGTTACCCGACATTCGTTCCTGCCTACAGGCCAGTTTGACCACCCGCAACGTGCAGCGAGGCAATAACAAAAGCCTAATCCATGTCTCAATGGAACTCGGCATATCCATCACTCTACGCAGCCCCCCTGACGATGCCTGGGCAAACGCCATACGCATTCAGGATACTTTTGACAGTAGTAACAGGCAGGGCGAGTATGCGCTCGAGGAGAGCGACATCTATCACCATCCTCCCAGATATACCACCCTTAGGCTTTTCCTGTGGACCCCAGGATTGAGAAATCCCCACAATAAAATTAATCCCATCCCCTGCACCAGAAGTGCATTTGATCACGTCTTTCCTGTGTCGACAATACCGATTCAAAGCATGCAGTGTCATGCACTCCCCACATAGCCAACTCCGACGCAAGCGCAAGGCATCTACAACATCATTGTAAAGGTCCATGTCCGAAGCAAGATGCCCCCTTAACTCTTCCCTCCTTTCCTTTCCATTGAAAGGATCTCAGTGGAAATGCATAAATAACCTAGAATACGCCTTGTATCCAGGCATACCATCTTTGCAGGAATGGTATTTTTTAAATGGGCAAGGCCTTTTCCCCGTGGCCGAGCTTGGACCCACTTCCTCACCCTGTGCTTTCCAGCCACACCCCGACAAATCGATAGCTAATATTATTATTAATATTATAGTGAAAACTCTAATAATTTATTTAATTATTTATTATGCATGTTTCTCGTGATTATTATTATTATTATTTGTTTTTTGTTCTTGTTTTTTATTTTTGGGTGCAAGGTTGACCACTAGTGCGCTGTTGATCATGTGGTGAAGTGGTGAACGATGCATGTTTCTCCTCTTGGTCTTGTTTTGATGTATCGTTAAATAATTGTTTTTTTTAGTTTTAATATAAGATTATAAGGTCCGATCAAACAGTATTTTCTTTAGAATTAGGCTCACTTTTTATTAAAATAATAATAAAAACATAATAATGATACTCACATTATTTGTAAGAAACATAAAAGTATAATACAAATACAAAACTAAATAAGCCGATGTCTTTGAATAATCTTTAACCGCACAGTCTCATCAGAAAGTTTCGTTACAAAAATAAGCAAACTAAAATATTGACGATTTTGGTTGAGGCACGCACTTGACATGCTTTCCTAACAGATTCCGCGTCTCCTTTCAGACGGTCTGTCTCATAGGGTACAATAATTAGAACAATATGTGTACTGCCGGAGATGGTTCACACGCCCATGGTTACACCTGGTTAAGGTGTTTTTGATTATATGGAAAATGAAATTATGAAGTTAGTGATGGTGAAAGAATTAAAGAGTACTCCTCTCAAAATTCTATAAACTAGTGGTAATCGAGGCGGCGCGTTGCGCCTAGGTTAAACCGGTATCTAATTCTGTGTATGTAATGCACAACAGTGGAAGGACGACGTAATTTCTTTTAGTATTCCAACAGTCTTTCTTTTAATTTTCTAGTGTCTGTTACTGGTGTATACGTTGCAAGAATATTGGCTTTCGGATCTGATGTAGCGAACCAATAATTAAGGAAGTTGAATAGTAACATGCCGGCATTGAATAGTTACTTGACGGAGTTGGATAGTAGTTGACAGGCTTGAGTTGAGTAAAGAAAATTAAAAAAAAAAAACAGAGTTAAATAGTAACCTATCGGAGGAAAAAAACGGAGTTGCGGGAAAAAATAAATTAAAAGAACAGAGTAAATAGTAACTCGACGTAGTTCAATAGTAATGCCGTTAAGCTAACGGAGTTGAATAGTAGCCTAACGGAGTTGAGTAGTGACCTAACGGCGTTGAGTGGAGTTGAATAGTAACTTGACGACATTGAATAGTAAATTGACGGAGTTGGATAGTAGTTGACGGAGTTGAGTTGTACCACGACGGAATTGAGTAAAGAAAATTAAAAAAAAAACATATCTAAATAGTAACTTAACAGAGAAAAAAATGAAGTTACGGAAAAAAAATTTTAAACACCAGAGTAAACAGTAACTTGACGGAGTTAAATACTTAACGCATTTGAATAGTAACTCCGTTAAGCTAACGGAGTTGAACAGTAGCCTAACGGAGTTGAGTAGTAACCTAACGGCGTTGAGTGGAGTTGAGTAGTAACTTGACGGCCTTGAATAGTAACTTTACGGAGTTGGATAGTAGTTGACGGAGTTGAGTTGAGTAGTAACATGACGGAATTGAGTAGTAGCCTAACAGAGTTGAGTAAAGAAAAAAAATAGAGCTAAATAGTAACTTAACGGAGAGAAAAAAACGGATTTAGAAAAAAAAAATTATAAAAGCAGAGTAAATAGTAACTTGACGGAGTTGAATAGTAACTTGACGGAGTTGAATAGTAACTCCGTTAGTACTATTCATGAAAGTTTCTAAACTAATATATAGGTAATGTGTTGACAAAATATATTCTGTGGTATTCTCTTTTTCTTTTATCTATTTTTCACCACTAAAAATGAATCATGATGTATACTCAAAAATGAAACTTCATATTCAATTTAATTATTATTATTATTATTATTTAATTTAAAGATAATTATAACAATTTTATGGGTTAAATTAAAGATTAATTTAATTCATGACATTTTAATGTCATATTAAATAAAACTATTATACGTAATAAAACCTTCATCATAGTTCTCAAATAGAGATTAAGTGTTAATCAAAATATCAAATTTATAAGTGTCATCAAAGTTTAAAAATATATAATTCAACCTTTTAACTTCAAGGTTTGATATCGTATTCATCTTAGCTCCGATTTGAACATGGGTTGTTTTGTTAAATTCTCACACCATAGAACACAAACTTACAAATAATTATCTATATTAATACAATTATTTATTATACAAAATTAGTAAAAAAATTCACTACTATTTTTTCAACATTGTTTATATTATTTTATTCCCTATATAATTGGTCAAACAAACTTACATTAGCATTTTGTGATTATTCTAATTTACAGTAGTGATATATATATTTTCAAATTTCTCCCACACCCTGCTACAGTGTTTATCGTATATCTGCTTGGGTTTAATTGGTTCTTCGTATACAGTATCAAAGTATGTCATCATCCTGCTTGAATTACTGCGCAAGGGACCGACAAGAACCAATCAAATTAAAAGATGTCGAATATTCTCATAGTCTCCTACCAACTTAATTAGAAAACCGCAGCATGTTTGTATGTCGTAATTTACCAATCAAATTTGGTGAAAGTCACTGAATTAAGCAATTCATGACGCTACCGTTTACACTTCATGACTATACATGAAGTTAAACATGTACGTAAGTGTTTGGGATAAAATGTTTCATGTCATAAACGAGTTGATACATTAATGATTAAAAATGTGTCTACATAGGTGCAACCACTTAACCCTTTTGGCACGCACAACACGTTTAATTTTAACTTATCGTGTTAAATAGGTATGTTTAGGAGCGTTTATCAAAACTATACAATTTTGCATTTTAATAAATAACTAAATATAAATTATAACTTTTGTAACTTTTGTTTATCGTTTTAAATGTGTCTTGTAATCTTTAAACCTATGTTTATAAATTATATTAAACTTTACAAGTAATTTAATTGTTTGTATTTAATTATGTTGTGTTGTGTTGTGTTGTGTAACTAGCTTATTAAAAACAAGATTTTGGACAGGAAAAAACGAACGAGTATGCCCTTGTAGGGCTTGGTCCACTTTGGCCAGGTCCGTCCCACCCAATTGGTCCGGAATGAGGGTGGTGGGCCTGGGTCGCTCTCTAAAGATCAAATAAAAAAAATGAAGGGATTGAGAGATTGGATTATTGGGTCGATTGCTTGTTCTTTGAAGTTGTACATGGTATGATGGGTGGATAGAGTGGTGAAGAAAGGTGTTATTTTAGAGTTTAGTTATGGGAAGTTGAAGAAGATGGTGTGCTGGGATGAAGAAATGTGCTTCAAAATTTAATATTCAATATTTCATAATATTTAACAAAAAAGAATATAATATTATGGATGCTCTTAAGAAAATGACACGTTATATCTGGGTTGAGTAGACGTGTAAAACGTGTCATGTCATGTTCAACTTGTTTAAGACCATTAGGTATGGGAGGAGGCCCATCATCCATGCCTTGCCTCCACCTCAGCTGCCACGTCAGCGTGGGGTAGGACAATCATGGGGATGATGGTCCAAGGGTGTGGGGAGGCCCATCATCCTTTAATGCATTTTCTTTTTTTTTTTGTTTTTTTAAACAGTCAAACGGTCAAATGGTCCAACGGATAGATTTCCAACGTTCAAATTGGTCCGGCTTGGGAGGCTTGGGCATGCCGGTGCCGGCCCAGGGGGGCGGTGTTGCCCGGGGCGGCATAGCCATGCCCACCCTTGCCGTCCCATATGCCGTATCCATACCCATTGGTCTAATATAATTAACAAGACATATCTTTCAGCTCTAATCATGCAATCATTGAAGGCATTCAACGAAACCATGGGTCGCTCACATATTTGTGGTTGTAATATTGTACAATATGTATTAGGATCTAGGGCTATATAAAGTCACCAATCCACCACCAAAAACACACACTTAACACTTTCCCATCTCTATAGCCTTAGTACCAACCAAAGCATGGGCTCCCTAGCATCCCCTAAACTTCTTGTTGTAGACTTCACAAATGAAAACCTAAAGCCTGGTTCAAGTGTTTGGTCTTCCACAAGTAATGATATCAAGGTTGCCCTTGAAAACCATGGATGCTTCATAGCATTATATGATGGAGTTTCTTCAAAGCTTCAAGAGTCTGTGTTCCATGCTGCAGATGAGTTGTTTGATCTCCCAACTGAAACCAAGATGAAAAACATCGTCCAAAAGCCTTACCATGGCTACGTTGGGCAGATTCCCTTTGTTCCACTTCATGAAGGCTTAGGGATTGACTATGCAACAGAGCTTGAAGGTGTACAAAGTTTCACCAATCTCATGTGGCCAAAAGGAAATCCCTCCTTCTGGTATATATTAAGCACACTAATTTTCATATTTGTATACATATATATATTTTTTTCAATGTAAATTTAACTTTCATTCCTGGACAAAGAAAATTACATTAAGATAACGGGCAGCGGGCAACAAGCTGCGCCACCACCCCTTTCTGAATAGCAAATCCTAAAAACGAAAGGTAATGTCTTTAAACACACACACACTTAATTAATGATAAGAACTAATAAACGACATAATCTATAATTTGTATGTATATTAAAAGGTGGGCTATACTTTTTTGTTATAATTTATTTATATATTGAAATTTGGCTTTTAATTTAAACAATCTAATGAGCCATTTAAAGAGCAACTTATTACCTTAGCTTGAGCTCGGCTCTTTTACGAACTGAGCTAACTCAGCTCAATTCGTTTACAAACGAGCAGATTTCAAACGAGGTTTTTTTTTTTTTTTTTTTTTTCATGCGAGCTTTGAGCGAGTCAAACTTCCGTGCACTAAACCAAGTGTATTTAATTTTGGTATTCTATCTTCTATTGTAGTGAAACTTCCATGGCGTTTTCAAGGGCAGTGGCAGAGTTAGAACATAGGGTAATAAGGTTATTGTTTGAAAGCTATGGCGTGGAGAAGCATATCGAGTCTCATATCAACTCATCGACATATCTTCTTAGGTATCTGAAATACCGAGCACCTGAGATGAACGAGACCACAATGGCTTTTCCTTCCCATACAGATAAAAGCTTCTTGACCATACTTCACCAGAATCAGGTGTCAGGTTTGGAAGTAAGAGCAAGAGATGATGAATGGATTTCTGTTGAATTCCCTCCTTCATCCTTTGTGGTCATGGCAGGCGATGCTTGCAAGGTGATCAACATGTGTTTTATTATGATTTTCTTAGTATTTATTGGAGGTTTAAAATTTGGGTAAGTTTTTTTAGGCATTTCTTAAGAGCTCTTTACATCTAGATAGTTGCGAACTCATGCAAGTTGTTAAGGTGGCAACCGACCATGGATGGCCTTGAGCATGGCCGCATGGTTACCGGCTCAGGCCCCGACCCGGCCTCAAGTAGCTAGGCCTGATTTTTTTTAAAAAAAATTCTATATATTAAAAAAAAAATTTAACTAGGCCCATTTTGATTTCAGATTTTATAATTGTAGTTTTTAATAAGCCCAATATTAATGTTATATTTGTTCACAACTAAAATTAACTCAATATCTAACCCCAATCCAAATTTTAAAGTTTAAACCCAATAAAGAATTATAGGTTTAGTTTATTATATTGTGGGGTAAGGCCTGATTTTTATTTTGCCGAGAGCTTAACATATTTTAAATTTTTTAGAGACGGCCCTACAAGCGAACTCCTCGAGTTTGCTGGTGTGACAAGCAAACTTGGCATGAGTTCGCTAGCAGGTCAAGTGAGCGAACTTCATCCTTCATCTCAAGCAGAGCGTTGCTATTGGCTCGAGTTTCTTGGGCTGTCCTTATCCAAGCTCGCTAGATGTACAAAGATTTCAAAAAAATGCCTAGAAAAGTTTTCCTAAACTCCAAACCATCGATAAAAAAATATAGTATTCTACGGTAATTAGTAGGTCGAGTTTACTAGTAAATTTGAAGTGTATTTTCTTGGTGTAACAGGCTTGGAGTAACAACAGGGTGCTTTCACCAAACCACAAAGTTACCTTGGACAAGAAGGGGAAAGAAACAAGATATACAATTGCATTGTTCTCCTTCTTGAGTAAGAAGGTGCAAGTGCCAGATGAGTTGGTGGATGATGAACACCCTCTTCAATTCAGGCCATTTAATCATGATGATCTCCTGAATTTCTATGATACAGAAATTGGTAGGAAATCACAAAACATACTAAAAGACTTCTGTGGTGTTTAAATATCTATACACATCAAGGGATGGTGAACAATGCAACAATGTATTGTATATACTGTGTGTGTGTGATTGGGCTTCTATATGTTGAAAATATTTGGTGTAGCATCAAGTATGTTATGCCTCATGTTGTGTAAGAAAAATGGGAATGTTCTCTAGAATTGATTTTCTTTCCTGTTGTTTTCTGGTTTGTATCATTTGTATTTCATATCTACTAAAGTAATTGAACTATCATTGACTTGTGGTTTTATATATTCAACAGAGAAAGCTTGTAGATCCGATTAATGGTTATGTATCTACTAATTAACTAATTGAACTATCATTGACTACATTATTTTAACCTAACGCAACAATTGTCATGCCAAAACATGTTTGAAACTACTGTCGTACGTAGCCACATAGTTGACTCGTGTTAGTTGAATTGCCATATTCTCTGCAAGATCAGGATACTCCGCCATCGTGGCTGCAAAGAGGGTGTTCCATCGGTCATACTTGCTATTGAGATTCGCCCAATTAAATGCGACCGAATCCATGATGCGGTCATTTATTACAACTAGTTGGTTGAATTCCATCGACAATTTGTGCCAAAATGAATTCTTCCATGAACGGCGACGATAATGGTTTTTGACATCGTTGTATGTCGTCACTAACGCTATCTCCTACTCTTCATTCCACCGGCCCATTTTTACGAGATGATTACAAAATACAGATTAAAAGATGATTTTGGTTTGTTTATTAGAAATTTTAGGGTTTTATAGGGTAAAAAGGGGGTTTAAAATTCTAACCGTTAGGCAACGGTAATGTTACCGTTAGGATAAATAAAAAAATTACTTTTATTAAATTTAAATGAAAATAAACAAAAGAGTCAGTGAAGTGTTACCTCTAAAAATTGTTTCAGCAACGTAATTTGATAGTGCAGGATTGATACAAATCATTGAAGTTGAAAATAAATCAGTGAAACGCTCATCCCACCCTAAGAGAAGAAAAAAAAATACTAGAATATATGGTACCATAAAACACGTATATAGTACAACCATACAAAATATAATAAACTAGTCTTTTGCCCGCCACGTTGCGGCGGCACACGACGGGTCAAACAGTGCAGTAACACACGAAGTTTAAGACACAATGCGCAAGATACAATGTGTTGAACAAAATTAACGTAGACAAACTCAAATTCATACGAGAAAATATACCAATTTTACGTCAACATGTAGACAAACTCGAGTTTGTATTGATTATGCGGCGTAATTATGTATAGATTATTATCGACATTTTACGTCAGAATGTACACCAACTCAAAACTTTACATATCATTTAAAAAAAAATACGTTGAAACTTAGACAGACTCGAATTTATACCGATGAAATAAAATGTAATATATTTGATGTGGCTCATTTTTGAACGAAATGGATATTGAAGCGTACCAGAGGCCATATAGATACAAACAAACGCACTAACAACCAAAGATCCATGCTTTTTGTTGCAACTTATAGATCTATAGGAAAATTATAAATACAAAGATAGATGTTCAAAAAAAAGAAAAACCAATTAGTTGTCACGTGCTAGTGCGCCATAGGCCAAGTGAGTGGCACCGACGTTGTGATATAAGGTTATATATAATTATATTATAGATATGCAAGGGAAAACCAATTTTAATAATTAACGCTTGGTAAATTTATAAAGTAAAATAAGCACTAACACCATCAGTAAAAAGCTTAAAGCCCATGGCATTATAGCTTAGTGGTATCTTAAGGAATGGGATAAGGTTCGTGACTAGTGGAGATGAATATGATCGGATGATTCTGCTAGTGGCACAATTATACTCAAGTTGTCCGCCAATGATTCAAAATTGTCACTATAAAAGTTAAAAACCTTGAAATAAAATAGTGCGCATTTCAAAATTGTTAAAAAAATCGAATTAAGAATAAAATAAAGAGTGTGAGGGGCATTTTAATTTGATGTGCTATACAAAAACCTAAATAATTGAGGGCCAGCTTTGTACTTTTTAATAGTTATGTTAGCATCGGCGATTCGGAGTGATACGGACATAACATTTGAAAAAATGGAACACCTTAAAAACTGATTAATAATTTGACAATCATGGTGTAACACTTTGTTTTTTTTTAATGATAAGATTTCTAATGCCTTTTATTTCCTTTCTTTTGGTATATTATAAAGACAAAAGAGTGTTGATTCGTTCAAATGTATTCTTAAAAAGGATATATAACCATAGACGTCTCCAAAAATTCACGTGTTGCCATTAAAACTATGCTCCTTAAGCTTCAACAAAACCCTCAATTCTAAATATGTAAAAATCATGCTCCAAGGATTCACGTGTCATATTCAAGCCATTAAAAAATATGCTCCTTAGGCGTCCCTCAATTCTAAAAAATATTATTTCTTTTTAATTTTTGTTTTTATCTATAATGAGAATAGGATTATTGAGAGAAAACATAAGATCAAGTGACAAAAAATATAAAGGACCTAATTTGCAGTTAAAACTAGTTTTTGTACTCAAAGTGTGTTGTGGCTACGCCGTACGTGACATGATAAAATAGACTACAATTAAGTTGACTCATTTTCAAACAAAATTCATGTCGAAACGTAGAGTAATCCAAATTAATATTATTGAATGGAAATGTATTATATTTGATCCGGTTTGTTTCCAACCAATACGCGCCTTCAAAATTATAAACTACTATCGAACATTCTCATTTCCGAACTAAATTTACTTCGAAATGCATGGTAACTCAAATTACAACGCCAAACAAAAACGTGTTACATTTAATCCAATTTGTTTCTAAGCAAAGTTATGTCAAAACGTAGTCCAACTCAAAAGGTGCATAAAGTTAGAGGGTTACTTAAATACTATAGTAAAGTTTTGAGGTAAATTGAGTTACATGCAGTTTTGTAAGAATTGCTAGGTGTTAGTCGGTCGGTGGGATATCGACTAGTGATTAATCGGGATTAGTAGGGATTAAACATGATTAATTGGATCGGGATTTTATATGTAATTTTCATTATATATATACACACACACACATTTTATATGTATAAAGTGGGGGGGGGGGTAGAGTTTTGCCATTTTTGGAAAGTTGGTTGGTGGGATGCCCACCAACATTTGAAATTAAGATTATACCGGACTTGTTTCCAAACGTCTAAACGTAGTCGAACTGGAAACGTACATAAATATAAAACATTTTATAATTGACCCAATTCATTAAAACATAGACGAACTCGAACTAATACCAAAACGTCCATAAAAATAAAAACATAAGAAATTAGTTTTTGGGTAAGCTCAAAACTTTAGAAACTTCAGTATTTTGGGTTATTTTTGATATTATACAAAAGTCTATAGATAAAATTAGTTACATATAAAAGAGAAGTTAAAAAGTACGAGGGCCTTTTTTTTCAATGTAGAAAGTAGGATGATCATTTTTGTCAAGTTAGAAATTTAGTTTTTGTTATGTTAGAAAGTTAAAGAGGTGAATCTTGTCAATTCAAAAAATATAAGGGTGAATTTGTCAAGCTACAAAAGTTTAAAAAAGCTAAAAGTCACATACCTTCAGTTTTATGTATATATGTAATGTAATGATTTTTTTTTCAAGAATGTGTGGTTTAAGATAAAATTGAGTGATATTAGGTGGGGAAGAAAAAATTGAGTGAGAATAGGTAGTTTGCCATTCCGATTAGCGAACTTAAGTCTCTATTTGTACTACCTGCAACCTCTTGATTGTGGCTGACAAGGAGCTGATTACAAGATATGTATGTTTGCTGAACCAATACACAATCTTCAAGGTTGCCGATCCAATCCACATTCTTGATTAAATTCGTTGAACCACTGCACATACTTGATGAAATTTGTCGACTGGGTCCACAAACTTGATGAAATTCGCTTATACAATGCACAATCTTGAAGAAATTTGCTAATCCAGTCCACAATCTTTTTGAAAATTGCTGACCTAGTCCACAAACTAATGTAATTTGCTGAACCAATTTTCGATCTTCAATGACTTTGTTTATCCAGTAAGACGTTTTTGATTCCCCGTAACCTAATCATACGCCCCCCGCCACATGCTAAGTTCAACTCGCCAACGTCGTTTGGGTCTTAAAATAATGGCCAAAATATGCGAAGAAAAGCATGCACGCCTTCACATGGCTCTTAAAAAAACATAAACTTGTGCATTGGATCAGCAAAATTCCTCTACTGGTTGACTGGATCAACAATGTTGTTGAAGATTGTGGATTGGTTCAGCGAATTTCATCAAGGTACTGTACTAGATCAGCAAATTTCATCAAGTTAGCATATTGGATCAGCGATCTTTTGAAGGTAGTGTATTGGTTTAGCAAACTTTCAAATCTTGTTTTCAGCTACTAAATCGTCAGCCAAAATCAGAAAGTTGCAGTATGTAACTAAGTTTGCTGATCAGAAATGTAAACTACCCATTATCGCTTTTTTTTTCTTCCCCACCTAGTATCACTCATTTTTAACATAAACCACCAATTACTGGAAAAAAGTATCTAATGTAATTGTCTTTTTTTAAAAGAAGTTAGCATTATACTATGTATTAATTTAGAGTGAATAGTATTTTCCCATTTTAGTTGTTTATAAATATATTTGTGTTGAGATAATTTTCAATATGGTTTGTTGGTATTGTGGTTTGGTTGTTGCTTATTGTCCGTAGTGTCTTAGGTTCAAATCCTGACTGGGACGTTTTGGTACCCTTTTTTTACTCTCTTTTGCACGTGGTTATGTACATGTGTTTTATCTCTTTTATAACGTATGTCATCCTGTAAACATCTGCTGGCCACGTGTTTCATTTTAACACCTCCACCCATAATACCTCCATGTGTTTCAGAATTCAGACTCCCCTCTCTCCTTTTATTCACTCCATCCAACCTCTTTCACTATGATTTTGAATTCCCTTTTTTCTCTCCCAATTTGTTATCCATAACTCTTGAGGTACCGATCATAAATTCACGGTTTGAGTGGTGGTGGATGGTCATGACAGTGGCGGTTCAGTGACGTATTGTTGAACCATTCAAGTGCTTCTGTCGCCTCCGCTTCTTTAGTGGGTTATTTGGTGGAGATTTCAATCTATACCGAAGGTAGGGTTTAGGTTTATGGTTTCAATCACCATTGTTGTGAATGCTTGGTTTTAGTGTTTGATGGTGGTGAATGTCATGTGCCGTAATTATTATGGTTCATGATTCTAAACCCTAATTTTTTAGGGTTCTGGATTTGATCGATGGACCCTATTTTTTTGGGGTTTTAGATTTGATCGGTGGTGGTGAACGACATCGCTAAAACTAAACTGGTGTTATCGAATGGTCATTTCTATTTTGATTTGTATTTAGGTTGGGTCTATGATGTTGATCTAAGACACTGTTGGTCTGTGATGTTGACGGTTTTGCCTGCCTAAGACCACCTTCCTGATCATCAAAACGGTATGCCAATGAATAGTAAACGAGGGCGTTTTGGCAATTTTCTTTTGTGATTAGTAGTATTTGATAACAAAGCTAAATATTGCTCCGAGAACAGTGGCATATTTATTAGAGACATTGGTGGTCTATTCATGGTGTTACTACCATTTTTGGTTTGTGGTGTGCAATTATAGGTTGCCCAAGGTCTGTTGTCTGCAATGAATGACATATGATTAATGTTGGTTGATCTTTTGCAAGACAAGTTACTTTACAATGATGGTATCCCTTTCTTTCATTCATTATTTGTTGGCTATCATGGCATATAATATAATTAATATTGGTTTCCCCTTTTGTTGTCGTAGCCGAAGTGGCTGTTTGAAAGCTTAATTCGATTTATCATATATATAATATATATATATATATACACACACACTCTGTAGTAAATCTATCTAAAGATGGACATTATTAAGGGCTTTTTGGTAATTTTATTATGTGAAGTGGGTTAATTTGATAAGTTGGTAATATATGGCCTTTGAAATCATTACAGTTTCTAGGCGATGGTCTTTGGTTTTACAAGTTTTATTTTATATTTCGGGGCGTGGCAACTGGAAAGGACGGTGGATGGAATGTTTTCACTTGCAACCTGCCTTGCAACCATGGCTTTTTAAAAACTCTGAACCACAAAAAGCTCAGTTCTTGTTTTTTTGATCGAATATACTTATTATTGTCAAAAAGCCAAATGATGGCATAGTTTCCTGATTTATTTGATATGATGTGTGTGAAATTGTAAATTTGGTTTCATTATATTGAGTCTAGATAAGCAAGGTTATTAAATACTTATATCATGTATTTTAAATATTATTTTCTTATGAGTTGCAATGCAAAGATACCAACACACATACAAGTAGCAACATATTGTTTTCTTCTTCGCTACAAAGGATTTAGTTGGTAAGGTAAGTTGGTTATTGGTATCACTTGCTGAATTAAGCAAAATATTTTAACATGTTAGACTATTATTACTGTATTCTAAAATGTTAGGCTACTATTCTTTCAACTACGTTTTGACGTGGCTGTAGAGTTATATTGACTGAAATTAGGCATTTGATGTAGGAATTCAACTGCTCACATTCAAGCATAAATCAAAGATCTCAGACAATTGATGATGAAGCACAAGTATTGGTTGAAGTTGACAGTATCCATCAACTTCAGGTGATTTCATCAAGTTTTTTTTATTGTTTTTTGCTACTAACTATTACAATAAGTATGCTTATTACACAACTAACATATTTAAGGACTAGAAATCTTACATAACAACAAATGGGTCAACTGCGTTTTCAAGTAATTTATTATAACCATTCAAAACATGGGTGTGCGTGATGAGCAAGTGAAATATTCTAGCCTTTAGACAAGATGAAACACGTTATGTGTTGGTAGACGAAGAGGTATGCCAAAACATTGAAACAAGAGAAGCGTGTGGTTTATATTGTTTCGGATGATAGGGATGTCATGTAATGAGTTTGAAGATAATTTCGGCAGCCCACGATAACCTCTCACCTCTCTTGAACTTCTGACATTCTCTTTTACGTTTCTTTATGTTGTTAAGACATTGATTTTAGCTAGAGCAGTCCATAACATAGCTCACTGTTCTTACTGATTGGATTTGTTATAACTAGATGATAGGATTGTCTTTGGTAGTATTGTTATATAAATTGAAGTTGGGGGCGCTGTTGACTGAATCGTTTAAATGTGATTGATACATTATGTTTGCTTTTGTAAAAGAATTAGTATATAAGTTATTGACAATGCAAACATCAAGTGAAAATCTTGGAATGTTGATTCCAAGAGTCCAAAGGAGTTATTTAAATCAAAAAGGCTAAAAGTAGAAAATTGTAGGATGTCAGTTATATAATTGGTTATGTTGCAAATTAGTTGTGAATTATGAAAATATATTTAGCCTAATATTGGGCATAATTCTTACTGCTTAAATTAGTGAACGTTTTATTTGAAACTTACGACCCAGAGAGATGTTTTTGACTGTTTGTAACCCTGTTTGAATAAAAAAGAAATAAGAGAATATTCTAATTATACACATACACCCATGTATGTTCATGCGTCTAAGACAAACTATTTAATATATAATGGTATTAAATTTATTATATGTTGTTTGGTGAAAAGCATTAATATGTTGTATGGATAAAGATGGTATTTCGATCATTTTTTGCTTTATTTATTAAAAAGTTACTTTATGGGATATAACTTGAGTGCCTTGCCTAAGATCTAACACAGGGGAGTTTGGCCATATTGATCAACTTATCTTCATAGTTATGCTGGTTGCATTAGTGCTTTTGTATGCAGTACACACACTTTGTTTTAACTTAAATCTTTTACACATGTATATATTGTTCTCTGCCAAATGACATTTAGTATTGTCATCTATGAGCATGTAAATTGTAAAGAGCATCTACAAATGAAGGTGCTTAGAAACAGTAATAGGAATAAATTGCATATACATGTATATATTGTTCTCTGCCAAATGACATTTAGTATTGTCATCTATGAGCATGTAAATTGTAAAGAGCATCTACAAATGAAGGTGCTTAGAAACAGTAATAGAAATAAATTGCATATAGTAGTAAATAAACTGGTATTTTAAATTGAAGCCACAAAACGATGGATTACTTTTTGGTAAAGAGCTTTTAATTTGCTACAATTCTCTTCTCTAATGTTGCTGCTAAGTGATTATCACAACTTTCTTTCTTAGCTTAACATTCTTCCTTCTCTTTACATGTGCTCAAAGAATCCTTGCGTTGAAGGAAACGCGAATTTTGTATGCACTCAATTTATTTTAATGCAATGATGGTGTCTTGCTACTTGGCATAGCAACTTCGGTTGCGGCCACGGTTTGCGTTGAGTCGTGTTTTTGTTGGCGATGGCAATGAGGAATTATACATATGAATCTTTTTGTTTTGCAACTGCTATGATTATTTGATCAAATGTTTTTGAACACAAGATTTGATCATATATATATTTCTCTTTTGTGTTACAGCTATCATTCCATATGAACAGGGTAGCAATCTCTTCTACACAATACGTAGAATCCCTGCAGCGCGCTGCAACACGTGCAGAAATAATCCTAGTTTGTATTAAAAATTAAGTATGGAGGCTTTAATGTGTAAAAAAAGTGAAGGATTTTTGTGAGAGAGAAAAAAAAAAGCATGTTTGGTTTTTATATTGGCCTTTGAAAGAATTCTAAACAAAGTGTGTGAAAGGCCATTTATTTATGAGTTAATTGCTAATTTAGTTCCTGAGGCTTGTAAAAAATTGTCACTTTTATTTAAATCTTTTTTTTTGTCATTTTAGTCCCTGTGGTTTCATTTTTTTGTCATTTTATTCTCTAGACTAACAAGATTTGGATGAAAGTAATAATTTTTTTACAAACTTCAGGGACTAAAATGACAAAAAATGAAACCACAGGGACTAAATTGGCAAAAAAAAATTGGATGAAAGGGGCAATTTTTAACAAATGACAAACCTCGGGGACTAAATTGGTAATTAAACTCTTTATTTATTAATGAAGTGATCATAGTAAATTTACAAAAACCAAATTAATTGAGGGTTAAGTTGGTTTTCTTGTTATTCTTTCTCTTTGTACTTTTTAATAGTTATGTTAACATCGGATACTCTCCGTCATGCATATTGAGTTAGAATTTTCAATGAAAACAAAATCATCAATTAAAAATCAATTGACAACTACGGTTTAACAATTTTTAAAGTAATGTTTCTTTTTAAAGTGATAAGGTGTCTTATGCCTTCTTCATTTTGGAGGACCGATCGATTTCTCGTGTAAACCGACATAAGAATTTGGTGACTAGTGGGTGACCCGTATAAAGGTGGAAACAATATACAGGGTTGAATCAAAGCTCGTTTGATATTTATTTTATCAATACAAAACATGTTACAACTCAAATGAAACGCTGCCTATCACACGGCGAACCGTAGCCAACGACTAATATCAATCTATCACTAGTTAGGGACATACACGAAATGTACTTACACATTCACGGTACACATCAAAACTGAAATAGTTCTATTGAGTAACATAATGTTTGTTGAATCAAAGCTTGTTTGATATTTATTTTATCAACTATCACATACAAACACACAAATATAAAACGATAATAAAAACCACCACCACACACTCTTTTATTGGGTTGAACCGCAAAAAAAGGACGCACTTCACACGTCTAATTAAACAAGGAACACGCATGTCCAAGTCACACCAAACCAAGAAACATAAACATATATAGAATTAAGACTGTAGTTCAAAGACGGTGATTAAAAAGGCTGCAAACAGAGAGGTGGACTGTTGGTCTTGATGGGTTCATTCCAAGAACAAACACAAGTTTCTATGATTTACTATATGATAGTTGTAAACAAGTAGAAATTTGAATAAACAATAAAAAAACATAATTCGGATTCAAGCACCGAAGTATATAACTCTCAATATGCAATTGCAAGTTAAATACAATAAAGCGTACACTAATTAACAATGAGAGACTCAACAATACTTATAGGACTTTGTAAATCAACATACGTTGCTGGGTAACTCTAAACTTAATCTACCCCGTTTTATTTAGATAAGAATCAATACTATCCAATGATTCGTACAAAAAAAAAAAAAATGGTAACCACTCAAGACAAATAGCCAACTTCTGAATAGGCTTCAACGATGGCTTTCTTCTGCAATGGCAAACTGGAAATTCATCACCGACATTGATCTTTAGTCGTACGTATATATACATATCAGTGTCTAACTTGGAAGCAACATGATATACTAAGAGTCTTTCGTAAACATCAACCTCACATAACCTAATTAACATGAGTGGTAGTGCAAACTTTATTAGAGTTTGGTTACTTGATCGACTAACTTACACTTCATATATACATTTGCAATATTGTACCGTTCTATGATCAGTATGCCACATTTTATTGACTTCATTGATTAAGGTACTCGTTTCGTAACTCAGGTCATTATTTGGATGATCGTGAAGAAAAGATAATAAACACTTTGATGAAAGTAGAACGTTATAATAAGAAAAAGTAGAGAACATTTTTGCTGCTAAATATTGTCACACTAAATCATATAAAGAGGTGCAACACTAAAAAAAAATTCAGTGATATTCTAGTCCATTTCCTTTAAATATGATACTTTATATCATCCCTTGTGTATATATAAATAGTGGTGATATCAAGCATTGATTAGCAAGTGAGTTAAAATCATAATGCCTCCCCAACCAAAACTTCCTGTTATAACCTTTGACACCAAAACTCTAAACCCTGGAACACCTATATGGTTATCTATATCTCATGAAGTCAGACGATCCTTAGAAGAATACGGTTGTTTTGTCATATCTACCAAGAAAATACCTTGGATCTTCATGAGACCATGTTCGAGCTTTCAAAAGATTTGTTTCGTCTTCCCATCGAAACAAAGATTAAGAACAGTTCTAACATCCTTGGCTTCGGCTATGGAAATTACTCGTCCCTTCCACTTTTTGAAAGCTTCGGTATTGAGGATGGCGCTACCTTTGAAGCTACTCAAAGCTTCACCCATCTCCTCTTTCCTTCTGGGAATGATGCTTTCTGGTAATCATAAGTTCTATATCATCTGCTACGTACACAAAGTTATCGTTCAAAATACCAATACAACTGTCACAATGATCACCCTTTTATACCAATTAACTGCCCAATTATAAGGGGAAATCACAAAAATAGACGTTGATCAAATTAAATAACCAAAATAAAAATTTGTAATGACTAAATTGTAGAGGCTTCCTTATAATTCCCCTTGGATGTTTCCTCACCAAAATAAACATATTTGTGGAGGCTAGTGTGTAGGGGTTTTCTACTTTTTCTCGTTGCCCTTAGCCTTTCTTCCTTCCCCTTAGCCATGTGCACCTGAAAGTTGAACAATTGATTTTTTCTGGTTATTTAGATAACAATGTTTTTAAAACGGGTCGGATATTGAACCGGTAGCGTTAATGGTTTACTAGTCGGGTCGAGTCGGGTCAGTCTGACCGGAGTTAAGAATTGTACTCCCTCCGTCTCATTTCAGATGTCATGGACCCACAAACACACTGATTAAGAAATCTTTGATTGTATATTCTTTGAGTTGTAAAATGACAATAATATCCTTAAGTTATTATTTCAAATCTTTGATTGTCTTTTGTCTTTTATGAGCAAAACTGAAAATTGCATTTTTATTTTTAAAAATAGACATTTAATTTGAGACAACAAAACGTAGAAAAATAGACATTTAAAATGGACGGAGGGAGTAATAATTAAAGTTAGAATGATATAGAAAAATATAGATTTAAATTTATTTTCCAATTTTATAATAGTTCCTTATTTTTTGTCAAGCTTGTAAAAGGCCCATAATTAACTGATTATTTCATATGTCTCCTTTTAAGGCCCAATTAGCTTTTTAAGACATGTTACAAGTTCAAACTAACCTATTTTACCTATTCTTTGAACCTCCCTGCCTGTCATCACCACTAGTGTTTAAAAACATTGGTTGACCACCGTCCGATCGGCCAGCTACATGGTGACCGGGTCCAACAACCCGAAGCGGACCACTTAGGTCTCCGGTACTCCGACTGGTTCGAGTTTCAAAACGTTTTTGGATACTGATTAATTTAATTTTATGATCATAAACAGCAAAACCACATTTGAGTACATGAAACTAGTATCCGAAATCCATCATTATGTGATGCGAATGGTCTTAGACAGCTACGCGATCGAAGACAAGCAATTTAACAGCTCGTTGTTGTATTTAGCAAAGTTCATGAAGTATCGTGCACCCGTTTGAGGGCGAAGGCCCAATAGCTCTTCCCCCTCACCTCATATAAAAGTTTCTTGGGTATTTTAGATGACAACGGGGTCAAAGGGTTCGAGATCAAGATGAGGAATGGAGAGTGGATCAATCACGAGCCATGCCCTTCAACCTTTTTAGTTGTAGCTGGAGAACCACTTATGGTAATATCTCAACTTATTTAGAGGGTGTTTGGGATTGCGTTTTGAATCTGATTTTTAGATTATTGCGTTTTGAAAACGCAGATAATTAGTTTTTAGTGTTTGGGATTGCGTTTTGAAAACGCAGATAATCAGTTTTTTAGGCTACCAAAACGCAATAATCTATAAGCAGCTCCACCCCTGCTTCTCCAAAACGCATAATCTGTTTAGAATAATCAATCCCAAACACCCTCTTAATCAGTTGATAACTAAAACAACCGGGGTATATCATGCATGTACATCTGTTGGCACTTTTCAAAGGATATATAAACACTAAAACAACCGTTGTTGTGCATAAACTATGCTAAGAACATATCTCGAGTGTTTAGACGTGGAAGGAATTGATGACGATCATTACGTGGCATATCTTAATGAAAAAAACCAGTTTTGAAATAAAACCTGAAAATCTGAAACTGTTTTCCTTTTTAAAACCGGTTCTTAATGAAAAAACTGGTTTTAAAACCGATCCCAACCGCTATAAGGTTTTGTAAACAACTAAGCTATTATTTTGTTTATATATTCTTTATTTTACATTAGAATGACAGGTAGGCGTGCAACAAATTGTTTATATATTCTTTTTAAATTCTATAAACAACTAAGCTATTATTTTTGCTCAGAAAAACTTGATGTAATTGTGAGTCGTGACATGTCCCTTGTATGTTAAAATATGATACAAACTGAAGTAACAAATATTTTGGGGAAAGAATTGAAATTCAGCAAGTATTTTTTTTTTCTTTTTTAGAACGACTAAAATTCACCAAAGGATTAAAACTCATTATTACACATGGTCATGACTAATACTAATTGTGTGATTAGGCATGGAGCAATGGAAGAAATATATGCGCCCGTGCATCAAGAAGCGATGAGAACTTCGACCAAAGGAGCGGTTAGGTATTCGACAGGCTATTTTCGTTCATGAGGGAGATGGTGGAAGTTCCTGATAAATTAATCGATGATGAATATTATTTGCGATTCGAGCCTTTTAATAACATGGATTTCTTAGAGTATGCTAACACAGAGGAGGGCAAGGCGTCTAAATGCGCTATTGAATCCTATTGTGGTGTCACTAGCATTACAACGTTGATAGTTGATTGTGCTTGCTAATTCTGATTGGACCTGTTGTTTGTGTTGTAAGTATGCACGTATGTGTCGTTTGTGTTGTAAGTATGCACGTATGTGTGCAATTTGAATACGTGATGATTATATTGGCTGCATTATGAGGTGTGGTAGAGGCTGTATGTGTCGTTTGTGTTGTAAGTATGCACGAGGATTACCCAAGGGTGTGGGGTGGTCTTCCTTAGATAGTCCTCTCCCTTTACAAAAAAAAAAAAAAAAACCCCGACACTTAAAATTTATAAAAATAATACCGAAACTTAAAAAAAAACGTCTAGCTGTATTTGTTAATGATGTCTTATTGCAATTTCTCGATAACCTGATGCCTCTCTTCGGACATGGAGCTTCTGTCGATCGCCAAAGCTTTCGCCTCCTCGATTTTTAGTTTTTTCGTTCTTCACCTTTACCTTTTCCTCGATGAGTCGGTTGAAAGCTTCAATTTGAGCCAATAAAACGGCCATCTTGGATGCGCTACCCGCTCCCCGACGCGCTTTGGTTTTTCGCCGCCGCATCCCTTTTGCTTTATCCCGACCTATTTAATTAATGACATACAAATAAGAATATAATAAAGTTTAATTAACAAGTACAATAAATTTTAAAAACAATGACAAACCAATGGGATGATGAGTCCCCTCGATCGGGGTATCAAACCCCGCTTCCTCGTTGATGTCGATTTGCAAACGAGCACTCGCGCTTCCCTCTTGTAAAGCTTTAGCATTTGTCTTTCTACGTTTTGCTTTGCCACGGGGTTGGGACCGTCTCCCACTTTGGTCCGTTCCTCAATAGTTCCCAAGCTCAAACAAAATTGAATTCCCCCTTTCCCATATCACTCCACTTCTTCATGGCGTTATTGAAATCATACTTTCGTTGAAACCACTAGGGGGGGGGGGGGGGGTTCGACTTAATTTGGTTGTAATATCCGACAAACTTAAGGCACGTTACGCCTTGTTTATTTTTCTAAACTTGCCGCTTACCTAGTCCACGTCTCGGTAGGGCTTTGGTGCTTCCATTCTTTTGTGGAAGTTGGTTACACATTTTGACCAAAATCCGACGCCATTTTTTGTTGGTGCCTAAAATTTGTATAAGTTTATTTTGGTTGGTTACACAATATATAGTTGTAATAAAAAAAAGACTTTGCAAAAAATTGTAACAATAATAAATTGTAATAAAAATTAATTGGTAAAATAATTACCAACAATGGAACATGTGGATGTTTCTAGCCACGCAAGAATCAACGCCTAAATTTCGGTTCCGGTCCACAGTTGCTTTGTCTTTTTTAGGCGCCTTTGCCTTGCCTTTGCCTTTTTTGGTTGGTAGCGATGGTTGCGTTTCCGGAATGACATCGTCATCGTCGTCGTCAATATCATCCTCGTCAACGAGGCCCGCTCGAGCTATTGGTGGGTGGTGAAGAGATGGTTGAGTCGATGTAAACGAAGTAGGAAACATAGGTGACATTTGCATTTGATTTAACAAATTCGAATGCAAAAGTTGTTGCATTTGCATTTGACTTAGTTGTTGAAACGAGTGGAGGAGGATTGTTGGTAGTTCGCAAACGAGGACGGAATCTCCGGCCAATAGCATCCACTAAAACCCAATGAGATGTTCGCGTTTTGCTTCGTGTTTCGACTGAGGGTTTGGTTCAGGGTGTTCCGGTTATTTTGGTTGAAATGGTTGAATGGGTTGAAAGGATCCATGTTTTAAAAAAAATACAGAGATAAATGAAACGAAATTTTTAAATAAAGGTGAAGATTTGAGAGAGAAAATGTGTGTTTTTGAGTGTTTTTTTTTTTTAAAAAAAATGTTGGATGTATTTAAAAGGGAAATTGGGAGTTTTTTTTTTAAGTAAACGGTCATATAGCCGTTTGAATGGGTCCAACTCACAAACCAACCATGAAAACTCCCGTCTTCAACGTTCAAATTTGGACAGTCACGATGTTTGAGGCTCGGCTGGGGCAGTGTAGGCCGGCCTTGGACGGGCCGAAGCAGCCCCCTATACCTCATAGTCTAAAGAGTAAAAAAAAGAAAATAAAAAGAACAGTAACATTAGTGTCTGTGACACTCCTAGTGATAGTTTAGTCATGTCTTAACGAAAGTTAGGCAAGGATCTGCAACACTACCCATTGACGTTGTAATGCGACACAGTGCTTGCGACACCACCAAGAGTGCCCGCAACACTGTGTGTGCTACACTGTCTACAAAGTTTAGAAGATGATGAGTTCGCATATTAAATTTTACACCGTGAAGTAAATGCAAACTGTGAGTTCTCGACCCCTTTTGTAGTCTACTTTTGGTTCTGATATGCATATGTGTTTGATGAAAGATGTTTAAGAGATGTCTACGATGTTTTATTTGAATCAAGTTTTCGAATTATTAGCACCCTAATGAAAATGAAGATTAACAAAGAAGATTTTTGAACTGAACCAAAATGATTTATAAAAGCTAAATGATACGTTTTGAAAGAGAGAATAAAGATGTATATATGTTTTTAAACAATGCCCTTAAAAGAAGTGAATGTTTTTAAAAAGAAGTTATTACATAAACTTATCTATATAAGTTAGAAGATTCCTATGGGAACAGCGAAGCACCTTCGGGGACTGGGTTAGTAGGGATTGTACGAGTAGATGCCGATTGAGACGACTAATACTTCGCCGGCGTTTAGGAGCCTTTTTTAGAGTTTAGCCGGCATATATCCTATAGTATTTTAAATGTGTTTTTTTTTTTAATCAAAGTGTTTATTTAGGTATTTTCCATATAATACACATATCATACATGTATGAAAACTAAAGACAAAACATTAAACATGTGGGAGCTACGCATTATTATTTTAATTTACGTAGAAACAAATTTTGCACGTCAGGACGTTCAATCATTGAATATATAAATATAGTTTTTAAAAATCAAGATCAGACGATTCGCAATCAAAGTACATAATACTTTCTTATAATATATAATCAAATGTGATTGAATAATGAAATGGTAACAAAATTTGATATAAAGATGGATCATTAATATAATGGAGGGAATCACCATCTCGTTAAGTTGTCTATATATATGTTGTCATGTAACTCAATTGTTTATACATAACAGTTATGGGTTCAGAGACTCCACTTAAACTTCCTTTCATTGATTTCACAAATTTAGACGCAAGCATAAAGAACAATGATTGGAACTTAACGAAAATCACTAGTCCACCAAGCCCTTGTAGAATTTGGTTGTTTTTGAAGCAACCTTTGCCAACATCCCACCGGACCTTCAAACGTCCATCTTTGATTCATTGCAGGAACTTTTTGATCTTCCTTTGCAAACAAAACTCAAAAACCGTTCGACGAAGCCCTTCCATGGCTACGTCGGTCAGTAACCCAATGGTGCCACTGTACGAGAGCATGGGTATTGATGATGCGCCCATTCCTGATAAGGCTGAAAGCTTCACCAAAATCTTGTGGCCTGAGGGCAACCCCAAATTTAGGTATCTAATTTACTTCTATAGTTGAAATCTTAAGCTTTTTCGTAAAAAAATGATCGTGAAACCATTTCATTCATTTAAAAAGCATTTTGTAACTTTTTCACATATATATATGTAAAGAGAGATAGAGATGTTCAATACAAGATCCCTTAGCCTGGGAACTAATTAGGGAACAAATAATGATCTCAGAAAAGTTAAAGTATTTAGTGTTTTATTATTATTGCTTATGTTCACTCTCTTCTTAAATTAAAGTTTAAAGTTCCTTTCCTTCTCTCTCTCCACGCACAAACACATATATTTGTGAAATTTGGTTTTAATTTTGGATTATAAGTTTGTTTATAGTAAATTAACCTTTGGGCTATAATTCAAATGAGCCAAACGAGCAAGCATATCTTAGCTCGAGCTCTACTCAAACAAGCCAATTTTAAACGAGCGAGCTTCATACAAGTTATCAGAAGCGAGTTTTTTGAACAATCCTACATCGATATGTATGAAATTTCCCAAGCATTTTAAATATTGTTGTCTTTTAAATACTTGCAACATTTGATATTTCCTAGCAAAACTATACAAGAGTTCTCGGAGAAACTATCAAAACTGGATCAAATGGTGAGAACTATGGTGTTGGAAAGTTTGGGATTAGAGAAATATATGGATGAACATATGGGTTCGACAAATTATCTACTTCGGGTCATGAAATACAAAGGACCCAAAACAAACGAGTCCAAACTTGGACTCAATTCTCATACAGACAAGAATATCGTCACGATTTTGCATCAAAATCAAATTGATGGATTGGAAGTGCAAACCAAATCAGGAAATTGGATCAAAGTTCAACCATCGCCTAATTCTTTCATTGTCATGATTGGTGATTCCCTCTATGTAAGTTTTAACATAGCACAAAAGTGTATTTTAAACTATGGTTTACCATTATATTGTGACTAAACTTGGCAAGTTAATTTAAAAATGTAGGCATGGACGAACGGACGATTGCATTCACCTTATCATCGGGTGATGATGAGTGGGGACGAGGCAAGGTATTCTACTGGATTATTTTCGATACCGAAAGCTGGGTACATTGTTAAAGCCCCGCCAGAGGTTGTGGACGAAGAACACCCTTTAATCTTTAAACCGTTCGATCATGTTGAGTTCCTTCAGTTTTACTACACCGAGGCGGGTCAACGAGCTCAGTCTGCTCTCAAGACTTATTGTGGTGTGTGAAGATCCTACATCACATGTTTTCATCGCCTTTTTGTTGATGTGTGCACTTCTGTTCAAAGTGTCTTGTTTGTGTTATTATCGTATGTATTTATGTAATCAAATGCTTTATGCTATATAAAACATGACAAAGGTCTTAATTAAAGATCCAGTCAAAGACATTCCACGTGTAATTTAACAAGCAAGTAACAAATAATTAGAGTGATGATCAGTGGCGGACCTAGGAATTTTTTTCATGGGGGGCGTAAATTTTAAGTGTCATTTGTCCATCGTTATATAATAACTTTTTTTGGTCCGGTTCGGGTTGAATCTAGTCGGGTCATATAAAAAATGATAATCAAACTAGATATATTTCTTTACATAATTTTTTTATATCGGGATTATAACGCCTACCATTGGAATCATCTCTAAACATAAGAACATATCAGAATTATAATGGCCTACCACTGAAATCATCTCTAGACATAAGAATATGTGACAACTATATATGTAATGTAAATTATAAATCATATAAATAAACAAACACTATAAATAATCTAGAGCATTTAAAGTTTGTTAGAAGGATTAAACAATCTAACTTCATTAACTACATATCTTGATGTGTAACTTTCTTAATTTTTACCGAACATTGATTAAAAATCTTACTCACGAAGTAAGGAAAGTAAGAACGCCTTAGCATGCAATTCATATTAATAAGATAAATAAAAACATGAGCACTAACTATTCTAAGAAATAACAAACTCTATACACTAAAATATAAACAATTCATATGGGAGGGTTAGAAAAGTTGGATCTAAAAAAAGAAATCACAGGGACTAAAATGACAAGAAAAAAAGATTTGAATGAAAGTGACAATTTTTGACAAACCTCATGGACTAAATTAGCATTTAAACTCTTCAACTATTCTTATTCTTCATATCTATTTTTTAGTTTTCTTTTACGTGCTTGTTTTATTTGTATCAACTTATGGTT